>BRDA01006436.1:27761-51627 GCA_036984385.1 Crenuchus spilurus
TATATATATATACATACATACATTTACATTCTGTATAACAACTATAGTGTGTTGCTTATGAAATCCATGAAGTGCTTCAGAGAAAATGAACTTGTATTCATGTAATGAACATATTTAGAACTCTTATCGTCATCCTTATATACTTTTTTATGGGGTAAGATCACTCAAAAATTCACTCAAGCACAAACAAAATCATACAAGTATGTATAAGACTTAAATTATTACAGTTACGTTTTCTTACTTACGAATACGATTGAAAAGTGAGCAAACACTCAAAAATACGTCACCGGGCTTCTAGGCCAAACGCATTGCGTGGACGAAAAATCGATTTGCATGTGTTAACCGCTGCTGTTTACAGCTGGTGGATGGCGACAGCTTTAATCTGCCTCTCTGCAGAATTATTTAACTTTTATTTGATTAAAACACATTAGGTGTGTATATTTTTAAGTAATCGATACTTGGTTAAGTTTTAGTTAAATTAAGAGGTGAAACTGTTGTAATGTGGGTAACAGCCTGTAGATGGTGCTGCAGAGCCGCGTCCACTATTCTGGACTGAAAGCTGCTGAAAAGCTGAATGCAGGCTGTCAGTGAGTGCAGGGAAGTTGTGTGTAGCAAGGAGGAGTGCAAAAAATCACTTGTGTACTGAAATTATTTAACAGGATAAAAATTAATCATATATTGTGCATCTCTCAGCCTGATCACACAAATAACAGAACAGTCTTGAAGTGAACTCATCAGTACACTGTTGGCCTTTTTCCTCAAACACACTTCTGCCACAATCATCCTCTTCCATTCTACTCCTTTCTTTAACATTAATACTATTATTCTATTTATTTCAAAGTGTCATGTGGTCATTTCACAAACTTCAGTTTTTCGTTGTAAGTTATTCATATAAGAAGTAAAATGCATGATAGGACATAAATATGTGTAAATGAAGGGTTTGCAGTAATGTTATGTTTTCTTTGTAAACTTTAACTGTTAACAAAACAGTTTAGTCAGTTGCAGGAGGGACAAATAACACACAGGCAACTTTTATTATTTTCTCTCACTCAATGTCCGTCATCCTCGTTAAAGTATTTTATGTTCATATTTAGATAAGACGAGTGTCGCCTAGGCTGCTATTCTTTCACACATGTGCACTATGTCAAATCGATAGTTCATCTGCTCGATGTGTTTAGCCTAGAAGCCCGGTGACGTATTTGTGAGTGTTGCTCACTTTTCAATCGTATTCGTAAGTAATCGTAATATGTTAAAACGTACCCATAATAATTGAAGTCTTATACATGCGTGTATGATTTAATTTGTGTTTGTGTGAATTTTTGACAGTGATCTTATTCCATAGTTAACGGGACTTCTGCTCCTGAACCTCTGTGCACAGCGCCTGCAAATTAGGGCAAGTGTGAAGCATATTTTGAGCGTTGAGTATATTATTTTAATATTTCAAGATCACAATAATCTTCCAATTTAGAACCACAATAAAAATAAACTAACAAATAAAATGCACTTCAGTGAAATACTTATAATTTATTTTAAGACACGTGGAGCCACAGCATAAGGATGAAAGAGCCGCATATGGCTCCGGAGCCGCGTTTTGCCGGACCCCTGCCCTAGGGTCTCAAAAAAGTAGAAGCGTTTTGCAAAGAAGAAAGGGCAAACATCTTCTAAACAAGTATTGAAAGATTATTAGCTGGCTGCAAAAAGTAACAGTGATGAGTATTAACCATGCAGGGTGTCCACAACTTTTCTTGAGGGAGCCTTTTCCCGTTTTGTTATATTGAAACTGTATAAGACACAAGTTAAAAAAGTAATCTTGCATAAAATATTAAAGAAGCATCATCTGTTTTATTAGTCATCTTTTTTGTTTTTGGAGATTGGGTCTTCTTTTACTTGCTTAGCTATTTACAGTAACATTAATTTTCTCCAGTGCTCCCCAAACTACTCCATACCACTGTATGAGGAAAATATAATTTGATTACAACCTGTTTGTTAATGTTAATGATCTCTGTGTGATTTTGACAGGAACAGTTCAAAATTGACCCAGAGGGTGGTCTGACCAACCTGCTCTACAAGGTGGAATCCAGGCAGGAGGTGACCATCAGTGGTGCACCTTGTACTGTCATTAGCACGTCCTTGGAATGTGACCTCAGCCAGACCCCTTGGTGCCAGTTCAGCTAACACGCCTGAACCTTGCATGTAATGCCAGGATGATACTGAGACTCTTGCTGTAACTGGGACATTGCTGGAGCCAGTTTTGCTTGAATAATCATTTGCTTATCTAACCAGAAATGTCTGGAATACTGTAAGAATTGAAAGCGAGCATGACACAGACTGACTTCCTCACTGAGGATATATTTCTACTGGACAGTATTACTATGTTAATATCTGATGAAGCTGCCACTGTTTCCCTAAGACAGAACTGATCTGTCTGACCTATTTCAGGTACTGCACTGAGATAGCATCAGTGATGTTACTAATATGAGCTTTCAAATGTAGATTTTTAAAAAAAGATGAGTTACAAAGTGCTGTTACTGTTAGCTGTATGGCCTTTTGAATTGGTGTTTTTTTCAGGTGCAGTAACAAATTTTTAGCTCTTAACAGACTTATGTTTCTCAGTGTTGAATTCAAAATGAATGTGTTGATGAGGTCATTGCTCTCATGTCATATGGTTTAAGGTATTTTGAGTACATTTGCACAACCTTCATATTTATATAAAATGCTAAAGACCAACTTGCTTGTTTATTTTAATGCTACTTTGGTTCATTGTCTATAACCTGATTTTCATTTGGTGTTGGCTGCAATGCTACAATTGTTACAACACTGAAATGTCCAGCTTTGCCACAGACTGACATACCTACATTGTTCTTACCAAAGAACTCCTAGTCTTCACTTCTGAAGATAAAAATGACCAAATGTTGCACACAAATGTGGTTAATTTGTTAGTTGTTCAAAAGCCTTACATGTTTGAGATGTGTGATACTTAATGTGCAGTTCTGTTATTTGTTTTTCTTTTTGGGAGAATTAATTTACTAAAAATACTGTTCCTCATACAATACAGTTCTGGGAGGGTTTCTGCTCTACCTTTGTTCAGAACTACATCAGTCTCTAGACATAAACTAGTTTGAAAATGTACGCAATTGCAAAGGTTGGGGTCACCCAGAACTTTCCATGAGAACTCATATTTCTAGATGTGTTGAAACTATTATAAAATCCACTTTTTTTCAACTGAAAAAGTTCTGTTGCTTCAGATACTTAATATTCTGTGGTAGAATGGTGAGAGAAGACATGTCATCGCTTTGCAGCTCAGAGTACATATTCAAAGTGATCGTAATGGGGGGGGGTGTAAATTTAATTCAACTATTCACATTTTTGCACTTTCTGCATTTTGTATGGTCAAACCCTTCTATTCCAACAACTGTATTTGTTTAAATCCTTCCATGATTCAGCTCTGGTAGAAATGAAGAGAGCACTTCAGTCTTCAGACTGGAACCCCTCTGAGAACCTCTGGAATGTGATCAAGAGGATGCTGGATGGTCATCAAAACAAAGCTGAGCTGCTTAACATTGTTCTAGTAGAGATATAAAGTCAAGCAACAGCAATGTGGAGAGCATGCCAAAAAATCTGGATTTTTCCACCAAATAAGAATTTCCGATCTCTGCTTAAGTTAAAACAATAGTACTGTGATGCTTTAAAAATGAATTATATGTTTCTTTGTTTTGCTTGAGGAATGAAGTGCTGCATCTTTTGTATTTTTGTCCAGTTGTCATTTTCTGCAAATAAATGCTGTAAATGACAATGATTTATTTGGACACACAAGCCTAAAGATAGAGTAAAATTGGAGAAACTGATCAGTTGCAGTAATTTCCTTATTTTTTCAGTTCTGAGTTATAAAACTCATATCATTTCTACATCTAAACAATAATGAGCTGCTTCAGAGCAGAATCGCATTATTTGTGTTCAGACAGATTTAATTTAAAAGCTAATAGAGGATTTACACAAACACTTTGGTAAATAAGCTAAAATACTTAAAATACAGCATATATTGAACTATTTTTTGTGGGCCTACAAGAACCTTTAGAATTTGGTGCAACATGACATTTCACACACACACAACGTTTAAAATGATAAACGTGCCCCAAAATTGAGCAGTAAGATCCTGAAATGTAGTGAAGTATAAAACAGACAGGAAGACCTACTGAAATATGGTGGTTTATATGCTGCTGATTGTTAGAGATTATCTATGTTGCTGCACTTTCTTACACAGAGCTCATTGGTGACGGTGAACACCAGGGGGCGCTGTTTACTAAGACAACAGATTTGATCTTCAGAATTTAAAGTTGAGTTCGTTCAGAGGCTTTCCTACATCATCAGTGCTCAAAACACTGTAAGAACATCTCAGATATGAGGAAAAGCACCATTTAGAGCCCCAGATCAATTCAGCAGAAACATGAGAAATAGAGAATCTATTATCTACATCAAGTTTAAAAAATGAAATGCAGAAGAGAATAAGCCAGCTTGTTACTCATTGATTGAATATATTCATCTCACTGACTCTTTAGGTCACACATGAAACTCGTATTGGTATAAGTATAAATAGTGTTCACTGTAAATATTAGAGGTATATTGTGATATACTGTGTAAAATACTGAATACTGTACCTCTAACATTATACAGTGCTGGTTACAGGTTTTGATAGTTTTGTATTTTAGCAATAAAGCTCAGTGATAATATGTCATCACTTCATAAGAAACACTGTTAATTGTTTCATTTCACTTCCTGAGATGTATCCAAGTCCTCTTTCTAAGTTTTAATTGCGTCCTTTAAAATGAAAAGTTTTAGTGGATAAATGGCCCGTCCATTCACTCTTAAGTCCACTAGCAGTAAAACAGGCAACCCTGTCTTCACATTTCTCAAAGAAGGCTTAACTTCACTTACTTCCAGGCAGGGGAACAATAATCACATTTAACTCGCCTTCACACCCGGAGAGCTTACAAAAACTCCAACTGCTCTGGCCTTTCAGCAGAGCCCAATCTGGAATCAACTGCCAGAGGCAAAATTAATAGATGTTAATGACCGTTTGAATCTGAGGCAAAGGGCCCAAATTTGGCCAGAGAAAGCTATTAATTATATGCGGAGGGAGTGAGCGGGCAACGACAAGAGGGCTGGAGCCAGTGCTGCTGCCGAGGCTCTGAGGGGTCTGTGGCCCGAAAAGGGGGGCTTTAGATGGGCTACTGGGGCCTGGAGAGGGGGGCTTTTGTGTGCTTCCTAATCCACGATTGTCCGCGCTGAATAGAGTGACATCTGTCCGGGGTTTCCGAGACTCTGATCTTCCCCATTAGCCCGAGATCTCCCTCAGAGACTCTGATGGAGTGTAGGTGAGCAATGTGAACCTCCATCAGCCTGCTGCCTACACACACACCTCCACCCACTCTCAGCATCAGCCTGCTGCCTATACACCTCCACCCACTTTCACCATCAGCCTGCTGACTACACACCTCCAGCCACTTTCACCATCAGCCTACTGCCTACACACACACATCCACCCACCTTCACCAGCAGCCTGCTGCCTATACACACCTCCACCCACTTTCACCATCAGCCTACACACCTCCACCCACTCTCAGCATCAGCCCGCTGCCTACACATATCTCCACACAAACTCTCTATTAGTCTAAACACACCTCCACCCACCCTCACCATCAGCCTGCTGCCTACACACATCTCCACCCAAACTCACCATCAGTCTGCACACATCTCCACCCACCCTAACCATCAGCTGGCACACAGCTCCACCCACCCTCACAATCAGTCTGCTGCCTACACACATCTTCACCCAAACTCACCATCAGTCTGCACACACCTCCACCCACCCTAACCATCAGCTGGCACACACCTCCACCCACCCTCACAATCAGCCTGCTGCCTACACACATCTCCACCCAAACTCACCATCAGTCTGCACACACCTCCACCCACCCTAACCATCAGCCAGCACACACCTCCACCCACCCTCACCATCAGCCTGCTGCCTACACACATCTCCACCCAAACTCACCATCAGTCTGCACACATCTCCACCCACCCTAACCATCAGCTGGCACACACCTCCATCCACCCTCACCATCAGCCTGCTGCCTACACACATCTCCACACACACTCACCATCAGTCTGCACACACCTCCACCCACCCTAACCATCAGCCTGCACACACCTTCACCCACCCTCACCATCAGTCTGCTGCCTACACACATCTCCACCCAAACACACCATCAGTCTGCACACACCTCCACCCACCCTCACCATCAGCCTGCACACACCTCCACCCACCCTAACCATCAGCCTACACACACCTCCACCCACCCTCACCATCAGTCTGCACACACCTCCACCCACCCTAACCATCAGCCGGCACACACCTCCACCCACCCTCACCATCAGCCTGCTGCCTACACACATCTCCACACAAACTCACCATCAGTCTGCACACATCTCCACCCAAACTCACCATCAGCCTGCTGCCTACACACATCTCCACACAAACTCACCATCAGTCTGCACACATCTCCACCCAAACTCACCATCAGTGTGCTCTTTGCATACTTCTCCACCCACCCTCATTATCAGCCTGCTTTCTGCACACATCCACGCACTCTCTCCATCAGCCTGCTGTCCACATACACCTCCACCCGCCCTCATCATCAGTTTGCACACACCTCCACCTAACCTCACCATCAGCATGCTGTCTACACACACCTCCACCCACTTTCATCATCAGCCTGACTGCTCTCTCAGGTAACAGGCAACATGTTTAACATGTTAAAACACTTTATTTATTTATTTAAGTTGTCAATGTTTGTTTCTAAGAAATTATATAGATTTTGTTTTCCCGAACTTCTCCTTTAAACAAACAGAATACAGTAAAATAACCAATCCATAAATCCATGTACTATATTCAAATAGAACGAACTTCACTGTATATGGTTTACCATTCTTCTTCTTCTTCTATTATTATTATTATTATTATTATTATTATTATTATTATTATTATTATTAGTTTTATTTATTTATGTGTAGTTTTCATTGATACTATATACAGTTTCTGAGGATATTTCTCCTGAAAATTTAGATTAAAGATTCAGTAAAACTTTTGTAACTCGTTCTTTGTATAAAATCGATCAGATTTATAACATGATCGGATTTACTCTAAACACGTGACCTAATATAGCGCTTACATTTTGAACACAAAATTACTTTCATTTACTTTTGTTTGAATCAATTGTTTTAATTCTCCAGTCAAAAAAAGAAATACATTCTGCCCTTATTTTGTTCTGATGCGCTTGTTTTTATTTTTAATTCTATTTTTCTGTGTTTTTATCAAAGTAGAACTGAGTTAAAAGTGTGAACATTGTGTGTTGTGTGTAAACGCGGCTCAGCGCTGAGACATCAAACAAAATGGCTGTAAGACGCCGGAGTTTGGTAGTGGTTGCATCTGCGCATGCGCGCGGCACCACACCTCAGTCCGAGCAGGTACTCAAGAGACAGAGAGAGAGAAAGAGAGAGAGAGAGAGAGAGAGAGAGAGAGAGAGAGAGAGCGAGAGAGCTGGTCGGTCAGTAGAGTGGACGGAGAGCTGCAGGTTTGAGAAGCTCTGACTTGTGATGGCGGTGTCACTGCGCACCTGAGCTCAGCCTGGAACTGGTTTACCTGCAGCAGGTCCGTATCAGCCTCAGTCGTCTGTCCTGAGGGAAGATCCAGCGCACCTGATTTCGGACCTTTTGAGACGCACATCTGTAGCAACAGCTGGTCAGCAGAAGGAAACGCGCTGCGTTATGGATTGCCGACAGTTTCCGGTCACTTTGAAGAAGCACGAGGTGGATTTTTGAAGAAGAAATAAAGTGGATTTTCCCGGCACATGTCGGCTCGCTGTCCGGAACTCACTGTAGTTTTGTTTAAACCTCTGACCGTCTGACTTGCCTGACCATTATGTTTCAACACAAAAAGTGCTTCACGATTGAGTCGCTCGTGGGTAAAGACTCGAGCCCTCCGGCGAGCGGAGACGAACCCATCCGGCCCACAGCGCTGCGGTACTCAGATCCGGTTACCTCGCCGTTCGGCTGCGCGCAGGGCTCCGGGCGCGCACTATACGGAGGGACCGAGCTCGTGTTCGCCGAGCCCAGCGCGCATCCGGCCAACCCGGCTCTGGCTCTGCGCCACCTTCACATGCCCTCCCAGCCCTTCTTCAGCCCTCAGCAGAGGGACAGCTTCAGCTTTTACCCCTGGGTCCTGCGCAACCGCTACCTGGGACACAGGTTTCAAGGTGAGTGGAGTCTACCTGTACTGAAGAGGAAGTCTCCATCCTCCAGACAGAAGAAGCTGCACTGTAACCCGCACACATCAGCTTCAACATACAATAAACCTAACGTACAAATTCTGTATTTTTAAGCCCGGTTCCATGCAATTTTCTGACATAATACAGCTTCTAGTCGGGCCTAACTGACATTTGGGATGTGGAGTCTAAATCCTGTCGATGCATATATTTTCTGTACTTTAAGCTTAGAGCATTTAAGCCAATGTGTTTGGGTTTGTTTTATATAATATAAAATATAAAATATATTAAATAATTATTTATAAAAAAATTAAACACATGAAACAATAGTTTTCCATTTCTCCTAATAATTATATTACAAGCAATATAGTTGCTAAATTAATTGTACACGACGCAATTCCTATAAAAAATAAAACACGTCCAATTTCAAAACTCACCTGCTCAGAGCAGAAGAACAGACTGTGGATGAATTCACTGAGAACGAGTGAATGTGAATAGCCGAGATTATACAGCTGGATTCTACCATCATTAAAGTATATATGAATTTAATTTGATAACGCAAGAAAAATAAGAAAAAGTAAAAAATACCCCGTATTTATTGGATTTTGCAAGAACAGTTTTGTCATTTATAAAAAGCAAATAGGAAATTATTAAAATGGCATATTTCTGAACAGCAAAATAACTTACAAAGAATAAAAAACTAAAATAATCCAATAAGCAAACACACACAAAAATAACATTAAATTAAGCAAAACTAAATAAATAAAAATGAGACTATTGTAAATCTAAGAGTCAGTAGAGCATCTAATTATGACAAGCTTGGTTAAATCTATTTAAAATCATTTATATAGGTAATTTTTATAAAACACATTTTATTTTTATTAATTATACAAAATGTCATGTTAAAATATCACTGACTCTGATTATATGAACTTTTATTTTTTACGTTTTATTTTAAACTTCTTGACTCGGAAGTGCATGAGTAGATATGATAGAAGACGTTTAAAATAGTTTTTAAACAGCGAAATTGATATTTTAAATGCATTTTCATTTTCTTTATTTTTAGTCTTACATAATTTCACAAGGAGAGCTAGTAAAAATAAAAGAAGTCGCGTTGATGAAGTGAATAATAATTATTTATTTTTTATAAGTATATGTATACATTTTTATGTAAGTTATTAAATTATTTCGATTCTCACGAACTAAAAATCGGAGGCAAGCAAAACATTGGAGGAGGGCAATCACTGCGAACTCTGTTGATATTCATTAAGTTTTTGAGTCCTTCGTTCAGTCTGACCTGAAATATCCAATCAGAGATTGTATTCCCATCATGCCTCTGACAACCAGGAAAAAAGTCCACTTTCATCTACTGTCTGCTGGAATGCTAAACAAAACTAATTTGAGTGAAAATGATTATTATTATTTTTATTTTTTTTTACAAAATCTAATTAACTTATTCATTTGTAGTGGTTTGTTCAATAAGGTAAGCCGTGGAGTTTTATGAAAATACTTTTTATAAAAATATCTCAAAATCTACAGTTTTAGCAAAACTGAGCACAACAGCTTTTTACATCAGTATGTGTAATTCATGTACATTAAATATGTATGTAGTTACATTTCTAACGTCTAACTGATTGTGGGTGGTCCTGTTTACCAGGCAATTTGTTAAAGCAACAAACTCACTACCTCTGACATGGCTGTCCTTGTTGACTTTAGTGGAAGGTGAAGTCGGGAAGCTCAGACACATCAGGTGTGCAGGGTGATGCACTGGGCTTAGCCACTGCCCTCAGGGCCATCTCACTCAGGTAATTGGTGGAAGTCAGAGGTTGTTGTCGCTGTTACTCAGATCCGGGGGGCTAAGATAGAGTCCCTTTGTTTACAGACAGAGCTGATCCACTCACTGATGGTGTCCAATAACCTAGAAAACCACTGTTTAGACAAGACTAAATACAGCCGAGGGGATTGAGTGGGGAAAGGATTACCTATCAAAGTGTCACTTTTTTGTCAGTTCTAATGTGTATACAGTTTTTTTTTTTAACTGACTCACTTCCTGAATGAGCAAAAGGATGTATCTGTGATCTGTCATGCAGGACCACATAAACAGGATCCCAGACTTTCCTGCTGTTGTACAAGTGCAGTTTTTTATGTGTGTTATGGGTGTTTAGCAGATTGTTGCACTGTTATCAGTAACACAGAGGTCAGACAGTTCTCTAATTGCAGTTCAGCTAGTGTGGTGATTTTTTTCAGAGACTTCTTGAGGTATCAGATTGCAGTTAGATCTAAGGAAACTTAACACTGCATGAATTAATATTTATCCAGTTTGTAATATATTTGAGGTGTCACCCAGCACATATATAACAGTATGTACACTAACCAATAAGACTATTATATTTAGTTTGAAGAAATATTCTTAATGTTAAATAAGTGAATGCTACAAATCAGGTGCTGTATATCAACTTGTAGCAAATTTGAATGTAATTTTCTATAAGTTTTTGAAATATCCAGTAAATATGGTTTTATATATATATATATATATATATATATATATATATATATATATATATATATATATATATATATATATATATGAGTGTGCTTCCAACGACATAAATAAGTAAATAGATAAATAATATATAGCTGTTGAATATCTCCCCGTGAACATTACATTACATGTATGACCTCATTGTGACAACGTAGTTCGCGTTTTTCACCATTAATGCAATGTTGTGACAAGGTTGTGTTTGCTGGAGCATTTTTTAAAATGAAATCCTTCAAGCATTAACAAGAAAGAATTATTTTTAAAAACTTAATAAAATTTGGGCAACTAGGGCTAAAATAAATCAGTGGCAATAAAGCCACTTTACTAGTTTCCTGTCATTCTAAAAACAAAGTCTCTAACAATTTGAGCACAGTACCAGACCTCAAATAAACATCAAAATGATAATTTAATATATAATAATTTTATATGGGTTTTTCCATACATTTCCCCTGTGAGTGTAATCATTGTTGCATTGCCTTTATTTAGATTTTCTTAAAAATGTTTCAGAAACTGTTCACATTTGAGGGGTGGCTGAATTGGCAGCTCTCGTTCTGTGGTTGGAGACCAAATGATCCAGTGTCTCTTTATTTCCCACTGTATGGCACCCTTCTCTCTGCCTTTAATGAGAGCAGTACTGACAAGACCAAGCTTGTTTGTGCCAAGGGAACGCTAGTAAAGCTGATCTGGATGCCATCTGGTTCCCTTTTCCTCATGGTGGGGGCATCCTCGCCATGGATAGGCCAGTGAGTGTTTGAGCCCAAACCCCCGGAGGGGGCTGCTGGCTCTTCAGGAGGCCTGAGTCTCCATTGCTGCTCGCTAGTATGTTCCACTAGCTCTCTCAAGGGAGACCTCGAGGTGATGCCACACATGATGATGATGCCAGTCAGAGTACTATACAGGACAAGCATAGCCAATTTGTAACTAATAGCTGTATTTGGGGATCATTTATGGCTTCAATAGCCACTCTTAATGTTATCAACATTGCCTGTGTTCACAAATACCCCATACCTTAACATTTAACTCGCATATCTTTGGTGTTCATTGCACCTTGATGAAGTTCTAAGGATAACTTTTCAACACCTTCAGACCTCATCGGGCTGTTTACATTCTTGCTCTCTGCCAGGCCTTGGCTACTTGTATTTTAGCTCGGAGCTGCCTCTATTGTTTTGGCCTCTGATGTTCAAAGGATTTTCGACACACCAGCTGAAAACGGCAGTCAATGACAGTCCTGTGACAGAAAATATGCACCCCTCAGTGAATGAGGGTAAAGTGCATATCTTATTAGGAGCTTTGACTGTAACTGTCTGATGTTGAAGGCATTTTAGAACCTACCATGAGGCATTTACAAGCACACTCCATATACAAACTAGTAAAACTGTAAACAGTCTCAAGCCAGCCATTAAACATTGCTTCTCTCATTGTCCTCATGGTGCATGGTGCCTGAGAATGTATTGCAAGGATTGCTGAGGGAAAGGACCAAGGTACTTTGAAATGAAGTTGTTTCTCTCCGATGGCTTTAATGCATGCCTGAAAAGACTCAATTGAATTCCATTGTCTTCAGAAAAAAGGTCGGCTTCTGCGACTTAAAAGAAATCCTGTTCTGAGCAGCCTCATGCTAATCCTCTTTTCATCCAATGGTGATGCCATTAGTGATCTTTTGTGTTGAGAATTGGTATATCTTTGAATTTCCTTTGATGATTTAAAGGTCAAGAGATTTTAAAAAAAACTAATGGACACTGGCCATGTACATAGTGAAATTACACAAACTTTTTGGTTAAATTAATCTGTATGTGTCTTTGCTTAATGCTGCCAGTGCATCAATGAAGTAATGTGTAGATTTGAATGAATCTGAAGTTTGGCTGATTTTAAAAATATCAGAACAATTTTATGTTGAAAAGATGTGAACAGGTGACGGTATCAAGAGCTTTATATTTGTAGATAACCATATTTGCATGTTTTCTGAATTTCCCCAAGAAACATATTCATAAGGTGTGTATGTTAATGATGCACATCTGTTGTTGCACACATGCTCTCTGATACAATTTGGGCTGTTTCTCATTAACAATAGATCTTGGTCTCTCACCTCAGTGGTCCAGCCTTTAACCGCTTCAGTGGGTTAGACTTTGTTTGTGCGTGACTGCGGTTGCATTCTTGCAGAATATTCTTTTCAAAAGCAGCACATCCCATCTCCAAATTACAGATCCATTTGTTTATGAAAAATGCTTTGCTTCTTCTGTGTGTTTTTTGACTAAACAGCACATAGACAAGGCTTACCAGATGCTGCCTGCGGTGGAACGAAGGTCACGCACTCAGTGGAAGTGATAATGACAGAATTTTACTACTGCTGTATGTTGAATGAAATGAGACAAAATGCTGGGCTTTTACATTTGTTTAACTGCCGATCAATATATATTCATCACAATTGTTTTTGCATCTTCTTGGCCTAAGATATTTACACAAGATTCAACGTTGAGATGGTGCTGCTCAAAGGCCTTGCATTTGTATGAAAATCAGGGTGATGGTGTTGGATTGAAAATAAAGCCGAAGGACATTGCTTTCAATCATAGCATGGATATGAAGTAAAATCTCAGCCAGATGAATATGTCTAGACTGTGCCTGATACCAGCCTTGAATTATGCAAATGTACAGATTTATGTGATATTATATGATAATAACAATTACATGACAATTATCAAATTACTGTTATTACAAATTAGCTTTATTATATGTGTGTGTATATGTGTATATATATATATATATATATATATATATATATATATATATATATATATAATTGTAGCAAGAAATTAACAGGTTCTGATTTAAGAAACTAGCATTTTTGCATTAAAGACCTTAATTATATGATCTTTTGATAAATCTGTTTGGGTCACAATAAATTCCATGGAAGTTTTTCTAAGAAAGCATACAATATGTTCCTATTTGACTTATATTATCCACTCTTATTATGTCTACCTCTCCTTTCCCACAGGCGAGGACAGTAGTCCAGAAAACCTGCTGCTGCACGGGCCATTTTCCCGCAAGCCCAAGCGCATCCGTACAGCCTTTTCTCCTTCTCAGCTTTTGCGGCTGGAGCGCGCCTTCGAGAAGAACCACTACGTGGTAGGCGCCGAACGCAAGCAACTGGCCAACGGCTTGTGTCTGACTGAGACCCAGGTGAGAGAGCATGGTCGAGATGGCCACATTCATAAACACGCACGCATGCACACATACACACATGGCCACATTCCAGTGTGCTGAGCCAGCGGGATGTGAACACGCACCTTCTCATCCACACATTCACTCTCGGTCTACACAGTTTCATCACAGGATGGAAGTCAGACATCCTTCACCACCTTGGGATGGGCCAAAAGAATGCAAAGACATGTATTCAACATGCATTTATAGTTGGATTTCACAATCTTTGTTAGGCACATGCTTGTTGACACATGTGCAATGGTTAGTAGGTAGCTGCTCAGTGTTTTCAATTGAGTCATACTCGTTTTAAAGCTTCTTCAGTATTTTAATATATTGTCTTGGAGCAAGTAGTTTAATTTTAGTGTGTATGAACACGGAACGGAACATACATAATTCCTTACTGGACTCTTTCATAAGACTTGTGTAAATTTCACTTCATTAGCAGCCTTAGGCATGACCTCATCATGAATTGTTTTTGGAAAAAAGGTAAATAACTAATGATGTTTTTCCTACTGAAAGAGTGCACGATTATGCACCATTAGTGTGCTCTATTAAAGTGTTTTCTTTCAACAGTGCTCATTTCAGAACTCATTTAAAGCAGTGAAGATACTTCTTCATCAAATCTCTTTGAGAATGATGCTTAACCCTATAAATCCCCAGACTTATAACATCTCAAAAGTTCTCATTCAGTCATTTAAAAAATGTTATAAGACTAGAAAATGAGAGCATGGACTCAGTTGCTTTTTAAGGGTTGTAAATATTCAATTTGCTTTTGAGATGACTTGGTATAAACCAATCCTTCCTTCTCTCTTGAAGGTCAAAGTGTGGTTTCAGAACCGGAGAACCAAACACAAGCGGCAGAAGCTGGAGGAAGAGTCACCTGAGTCACAGCAGAAGAGGAAAGGAAGCCAGCATGTGAACCGCTGGAGAGCAGCCACTCAGCAGGGCAGCTCCGAGGACATAGACGTCATCTCTGAGGACTGACATCACAGGTGATGACAGCATGAGCAACTTCTCATGGAGTCATCGGCTCACGCACAGTTTGAGGGAACTCTGAAAAGTCAAATTTTAAAAGGTGTGGAATGAAAGTCAAGAGAAAACGAAATAAATGACATTCAAGTTATGCTTCTTGTTCTAGACCTAAGCAGCAAATTGCTGATAAAACTAAAGAACAGAATCTGTGCAGTAACCTGGAAAAGGACATGTCAGGTTGAACTGCTTTAAAAGACTTGATCCCAAGACTTCTGTATGCAATACACATAGACCTCTACAATGTGAGACTCCATCACAGAGCGCTGAGGAACATCTTTGTTTTTCACTCTCCACTTGCTCTTCTTTCGTGTACCTAAACATTTCCCTCAGAATGTAACAAATTCTCTCTGGTTAAGAAACCATTTTGATGGGTAGATTGTTTGT
This sequence comes from Crenuchus spilurus, assembly GCA_036984385.1. Lineage (NCBI taxonomy): Eukaryota > Metazoa > Chordata > Actinopteri > Characiformes > Crenuchidae > Crenuchus > Crenuchus spilurus. Next base: position 43,233 of record BRDA01006436.1, read on the forward strand.
TTCGTATTGTTGAATTGTCACACTGTTCAACCAAACAGTTGATTCCACTACAGTCAACGCTGAAATGCCAACCATAAGATGTACCTTGAGCAATTCTGTGGATTTCTGTGTTTTGCAGTGTTTCATTGTTTTTATCCACTACATTCAAGAGAAAGTTTTAATGAATTTCCATCAAAGAATCAGAACAGATCTAAAAAAAATCACCTTATGGATTTTTGTCAGTAGTATACTCTTAGGACCACTGAACATTTTAAATACTTTGTTTTCTATTCAATGAGATAATGAGAAAACTTTTCTATGCATTTCTATGAGTGCCAAGTATAATTCAGGTTCTGTGTTGGACGTCAGGGTTTAGACTAAAAGTTATCTGCTGTTAAATGTCTTACTTGCATGAGACTGAGTTTGGGATGTTTTTTGCTTTTCATTACAAATTTAAACAGAATTGTTTTAAACTGAATGAAAGGCTGAAATCCCCTGAGTACTTCACTCTCCAAACAAAAGCATTTGTAGTGTAACATTTAAGGTCTAGAAACAGTTTGTAGCACTTCATGACAGGTTTTGGGTTCAAATGAAGAGAGGAGAAATATATTGCACTGTAGCCCCATCACTTCATTTTTATCTGTTGTCTTGATTCTTGTTTTGTATTCGTTTCCTTTTTCCTGCAGATTATTAGATAATAAAACAGGTTGACTCTAGAAGACTATGGAATTTTTCATCATTTGATTTCCTCTTGTATACTATTTACTACACTCTTTTATTACTGTCTTAATTTTAACAAATATTAAATCCACATTAATAATTATTTTTATTTATTTGATTTATTCTCTAAATAAGTTATTTTTCAGATTCAGCCCAGCTGAGGTTTCATATCCTATAATATTAAAGGACATCAGCGTGATCGCATGCAAAATATGTATTTTGTAATCTATTACAAAATTACAGATCAAACCAATGTTATATGACATTTTGTAGTGATTGAAGACATTTGCTGTGTTGTTTTTAGTCTTTTGACAGTTTTTATATTGATTTCTTTTTTATTTCTTTGTCTGCGCTCTTAAAATAAAGGTGCCAAAGATGGGTTCCTTGGAATAATTCCACACTCTAAAAAAGGTGTGCTGTGATATAAACATAGACAATTCCATAACCTAGTGCTGGGTTACTATATAAAATAACAGCACTATGCAGATAACCCAAGAAATGACCTAACAGGGTCAATCCAGGATTTGAGTAGAAAAAAAAGCCCAGATGTTTTTAGAGTGCACAGAACTGCTTTTGGCTTCACAAAGATCTTCAATATCTCATTTTGCTCAATGTGATCTCTGAATTTGAAGAACCCTTACAAAATGTAAAGCACTAAATAATGTAAAGGTTCTTTACCAATCAACGCTTGTTCTTATGACCGTATGTCTAAGTCAAGAACTGTTGAGGAATCTTTATTTTTCAGAGTGTAGTCATTAGTGCTGTCCTCATTAAAGCTCTCCTCCATCTAATTATTTTCATCTGCTGTTGTGATTCTCACCTCCGGTCCATCTTTTTCACGTCTGGATGTGTTTGTAAGGTTCCAAACGAATGAGATTCAGCTCTTAGGAGTTGAAGGCTTCAGGCTTGAAATTTAAGCAGCTGAAAGATTAATCTGTGTCACCTTTATGCATTGTGATTTACACCTGCTAATTCTTCAGGCCCGGAGCAATGGAGATGTGTGAGATCGGCATCTTTTTCTTCACCTTTACACAATAGATAGCCTCATTATCTGTAGATATGCATATAAACTGTGAAGGATGAATGGAAGAGCAAATTATTCATATTCTCCATAATTGGAGGAAATACAGCACCTCCAATCGAATCTGTATCATTAGCACTGCACATGGCCGAGAGCAAAACAGCAAATTATTTGAGGCTAAATACTGGTAATGGCATAAAACAAAAGGGAAACATGTAATTTTGGATAAAACTATTCCTGAATTCAATTCTTTCACAGTTCTTACATGAAAGCATATGTCTATTTAATTGTCTCAAATCAGAACACCCACCAAATAAGCGTCTCTGCTGCCTCCACAGAGTAAGTTGTGCTACAGTAAGAATTGTATTGTAAGTTCATTAGAAATAAAGTGTTCAGTAATTTTGCCATTTCTCTTTTGGCCAACTCCTCCCCACTCCTACCTGCCTCCTGTGGTTGTCATGGAAATGTCGAGGTGTAAACAAAGGAACAGATGGTAGGAAATCTTGGAGGTGTACAGAGCAGTCTGTCTTCTTTCCCCGGCTACAATAACTGAAGTACTTTCACTAAATCACACTAATTTGATCTGCTGCTGGTGGATTGATTCATCCTCTCGGCTTCACTGGCAGACAATGACTGTCACTGTCAGTTTTTTAGTCACTTTTAGTCTGCTCTGCTTAATAAAACATCAGCTCTACAAAATGTGATTATTCTTGTGTCTTACAGTGCATCAGATCAGTGATGCTGCACAATCTTACAGTGATTTTAGTCATTTTAGTTAATAATTGCTAAAAGTTAATACAAATCACATTTCCAAAAAAGTTGGGACACTTTCTAAAAATACAATAGACACTGATATCTATAATTTGGTAATTCACTTCATTTAACAGGCAAAGGGACATTATCCACCACTAGAGCAGAGATGTCCCTCACTAGGTTCAAGAAACTCCTAAAAACCGAGCTCTTCAAAGAGCACCTGCTCTAGTGATCCCAAATACTCCCCATGAGTACTGATATGCACTCAGCATTCAATATCCAAATGTTAATTCTAGTATACTAGTACTAGTAAATACTAGTATAACTAGTACAACTCTAGTATTATTTTTTTCGCATCTGTACTTTCCCACTATTGTAAGTCGCTTTGGATAAAAGCGTCCGCTAAATGCAATGTAATGTAATGTAAATGTAATGTATTTTACATTATAAACTTAAATATAAACAAATTTAGAAATTGTTGCCTGCAACACATTCAAAGAAAAAGTTAGGACAGAGACATGTTCAGCACTGGGTGATGTCACCATTTCTTTTTATTACACTTTTAATTGCATGGGAATTGAAGATACTAATTATTACACTATTACATGTGGATTTTTTGCTCATTCTTGTTGTATACAAGACTTGAGTTGTTCAACAGTCTGTGGTCATCATCTGATTTTCCTCTTAATGATGACATTTTCAGATCTGGACTGCAGGCAGGCCAGTCTTACACATACTCACTGTCTATGAAGCTAAACTGTTGTGCAGACTGAAGCCTAACATTGTCCTGCTGAGTTTCTGGGGACAGACGTCATCTTGTTGGCAGCATACGTCTCTCATGTCCATCATGCCCATCATGCCCATGTTGCTATGTCCATCAAGGTAGCATGATGGTTTCTCAAACAATGCTGGCTTGAGACCTCAATGGCATACATTGAGCAGTGGTTTCTGTCCTTGGCCTTTACGCACAAAGATTTCCCCTGAATCTTTCCATAATATTATGAACTGTAGATGATGAAAGACCTCAATTCTTTGCAATATTGCACTAAGAAACATTGTCTTTAATTTTTTTTTTAAAACAAGTTTAACCCAAAGTTTTGAACCATGATCTAGCCTTGCTTGCAAAGACTAAGGCTTTTGTGGATGCTGTTAACAGTTAAACTATTGTGGAATCTTCCAGAACAGTCTTATTTTGCCTCTATCCTAACTTTTTTGTGTGTGTTGCAGTCATCAATTTCTAAATTTTGTTTATATTTAACATATTTAATTTAAAATTTAAGTTTAAGCTCAATGATACGTTCATCATTGAAAACAGAAAATCTTTTCTTTGTCCATTTGTCTGTTAAATTAAAGTTCAAATGAATAAACACATTACAGTTTTTATTGCATCTTTAGACTTTTTGTTTATATTTTGATCACATATATTGTGTCCCAAAGAATAAAAAATATAAAACTATTGAATATTTTTCTAATATTTTTTAAATCTAAAAATTAGAATATTTTAAAAAGTTAATTTGTGTTCATAATTTAATTCAAAAAGCTAAACTCTCATATGCTTTATATTAATTACATATGAAGTGACACATTCAGTTTTGTTGTTGTAATGTTGATACTGTTTGAATAGTAATTTACTCTGTGTGAAAAAATTATAATAATTTGAGATTCTGGATTTCTGTGTCAGCCCACATATAAATGGAAATTATTATTATTATTATTATTATTATTATTATTATTATTATTATTATTATTTCTGATTTTTATGAGCTATAAGTCACACTGATCAACAATGAAACAAAAATGTCACTTCACATGTAAAAAAAATTAAATATGACAGTTTAACTTTGTGAATTAAATTATGAACACAAATGCACTTTTTCACCATATTCTAGTCTTTGAGATGCACTAGTACATACATTTTCTGTTATTATTCTATTTTCTATTTCTATCATTTAGTTGAATTTTACTTATTGAAAACAATACATTTAGCAGTATATGATGTGTTGCAACTATTTCCCCCCATATGTTAAAAATTCTGGTAACCATAGGTGTTTCTCTAAATATTATACTTCTTTTTGTACCTTCAAGCTGCTTTAAATTGGTTGCTTGTGGTTTTTCTGATTGTATCCATCCATCATGTTACAACTATCTTTCTCAGTGAATTGTCCAATGTGGAGAGAATGTTGACTGACTTGGTCAAGTTCAAAGGCATCATTTTTTCCTTTCATGGTTTTTTATTGTCCATCTTTCACATCCAAAAGAAAAAAATGAAAGTCTGAACATTTCTGATCTTTGTACAAATACACAACATTGCATCGTTTCAAGCTCATGCATAAGACAGTAACATCTTTCATGTATTTGTATATTGTACCCCTTTAAACTATAATATCTTGTGCTACATTACCCATCCATAAGAGTCTAGAACTGCATTACAACTTGCTTGATTTATATACATGTTGGCTGCAATAAAAACTTAAAAAGAGTATATCCCCATAAATAAGCTTATACCAAATAAGTGTTTAATAAGACATAATTGTTCCAATTATGGGGAAACAAGCTGCTGCCAGTGGATCTATTATGAACTCCAGTAACCTGGACCCACAAAAGTCAATAGACCAATGGTATTCAAAATTTATCAGGTACATGTAAGTGGCTTGTCATGAGGTGTTAACTGATGCGTTGATGAGTGGTGAAAATGATTAATGTTCTGTTACTCTAAATGGAAAAGGGAATCAAAAGAATTTTGAGTCTCTTTCTTGTCTTTTGATTAAAAAAAGAACAATTATTGTAGCTGAAGGCAAAAATAGGCCATGTACTGGTTATGATTGACAGTTGTCATTATAAAGCTGAGTGTGCTGTTGCTGAGAAGCTGATGGGAGAATGCAGCTCTCTCTCAGGGCTGTGGGTGGGTGCACAGGAATTGGGGGTGTTAGGGCTTGAGGACGGGAAAGCCCAGACTAGTTATATTTCACATGCTTGTGCAACTTTCATTGACGGGGCGTGCTTCTTTCTTGGACAGTAGCTCACATACAGAACAGATTTATGGGCTGCTTTAATCTCTTGTTATAAAATGTAATAGCATTCAGAAGAGAGCTTGGTCATAATCAGTGTTAATGAAGTATGCATATCACAATGTATTTGGGTGTTTTGATCCACAGGGGCCCTACATCCATCCAAGTCTGTACCTCTCTCTCTCTCTCTCTCTCTCTCTCTCTCTCTCTGTCATTTTTTTCTTGTGTAGTTTTGCAGCATGAAATTGCCGTACGTCTGATGATACCATGACAAGAGGCAGTGTGATTTACAACACAAATGATATGATAATTACAGCCTGGCAAGTTTCAGGAGCTAGTTAGCCAGTTTTATGGACTGGAAGAGCTTGTTTCCTCTGCTGCCACCTGTTTGGTCTGTGCGGATTGGCTGTAGGCTACTTGAGAAAAGGAAAGCAGCCGCCCAATTATAGGGTGCTGCCAGTCAAGTCTAGATGTGTAATTGATTGGTTTTTGTGAATCAGCAAAAAGGTTCTAATTAATGCACTATGAGAGTCACCAATTAAGAGTAATGTCTGAGAGATCCAAGAAAGAAAGAAAAGAAAAAGCACATTCCTTGGTCCCTTGGTTGCATCCAACGTCTTCAAAGTACTGTAGCTTCTCATTTGACAAAATGTGTTGTGCTCACCACTCATCCCTCATTAGACACTGGCATAAACGTCTTGCGTCCCCAAAATAATCAGCCAGCGTTTCGTGTTTAGCGTACAAATATTCAAATTTCGTGATGTGTTTTTTGATAGTTGAAGTCTTGTGTTTGTAAAACACACAGAAACTGTGATCATAAATGCCGTTGTGGTTAAAACCAATTAGTAGTGTGTGGTGGCTGCAAACACGATGAGAGCTTTTCAAAGTGACCGGTCATTTGCAACTGCGTCATGATACTTACTAAAAAAACACATCTGGCTCTTAACTGTGCTCGCACGAAGCACAAACAATCATTGGCTGGCCCGACACATGGAAAAACACAAAGCGCTTTGCTAATCAAATTATGGCAATAAACAGATATTGCTGTGCTTTCTATAAATATATACATCAACACTTTAAAATATGTCAGATGATGTCCTCCATGTGGCACCACTGCTCAGTTGCTTTCCACACCCACACGCATTCATCTCTACACAAATCACCACACCAGCACAATGATGTCTTTGAGTTTATTTTACATACTGGCCACAACTGTGCTAGTGGTGTCCATATATTTTATTAACGTGGAAATATGCAGAAGTCTGGAATCACTTCGATCTTCTCATTGCATATCTAAGCTATAAACTTTCAGCTAAATGCTCTTCATTACTCAAGTGCCTTCCACACCCACTTCTGAATGAAGAGCATGTTAATGTGCACCGCCAAAGATGATTCCAAACACCTTTACTGAAGAGAAGCAATGCACTAAATAAAATACATACTGTCAATTACATCGTTGAAGACAAAATAAAAGTCCTACAGTCAGTGCATGGTTAAACTACACGTCGTGCTCATTTTCTAAATGAAAACAAATAAGTTCATCTTCAAACATTGTGGGGAAAACGCCAAGTTTTTTTTCTTTCATTGTGTTTAATTCAGAAAATCAATATAATCACTAAAATGTGCAGAAAATATTTTCATATTGTTTCCTTGCAAAGTATGTAATTTGAGCAGTACAGGTGTAAAAAAAACGTTTAATTTTTTATTTTGTGGAAATGCATGTTCACATTTAGTGCTGAATAACTGTTTATCAGATATGACTGTCTGACAGTTGTCTTGTTTTGTGTTTATACCAGAACCACTTCTGAATGGCTTTTAATCAGACCTGTGACTGATTAACTCAGTTCGTCTTGTAGCCAAAGCCACTCCGTGCATGTTCGGAGAGTGTAAAAATACCACAGCTATTACAGTATCATCTCGCAGTGATGATGAATAAACACTGATGAGAGGCTTTCTTTTCCCTGCCAACGCCTCTCCTCCAGGCTCGCCTGGAAAACTGACGCGCGTCGCTATTGGCAGTTGCCAGACAAATCAACACTCGACAGCAGTTTTTTTCTCCGATGCGATCACACATCCGCTGTTTGTGTTCCAGAGCATTACTATTTAAAGGGGCCCGTTCTGGTTGTGGGCTAAAGGCCGGAGATAATAGAGTAATGGGTTCAGACAGATGCATAAACTGATGCTGCTTGTGGTGGTGGTGTGCATATACAGGTATAATCTGACCCTGCTAAAGCTTTTATGATATATCGAAAACTATATATATACATACAGTGGTAACCCTACTAATGAGTATTCCAGGTAACGAGTCGAGATCTCGTAATATTTTTGTTTCAGGTAACGAGTAATATTCCAGCTAACGAGTAGCGTAAATTTCTTCAAGGATGCCAAACCGCTAGGAGCGCTGCGGTCATAGCATCTCCTAGATGCTACCATAGAAGAAGAGGTTGGTCAATACCTTTGACCGCTGTCAAGTAAAAGTGAAAGTGCCTGTTGAAAGCGTCGAAAGCGTTGAAAGGTAGCAAAAGGTAGTGAACAAGAAAGTCGGACACATTTTACTTTTACTTTTCATATGATAAGTGTAACCATGCAGCCGCCAGCCTACACGAGCACCGTTGGTCTCCCTCTCATTAGCTGCCGCCTACACGAGCACCGTCGTCATCTCGTTTATTTAAAAAAAACCCCATATAAACACATTTTTTTTAACATATTAAAGTATACTGTATATTGGCCGGCTGACACGGATTAGTCAGTTTTACATGTATTCTTAAGGGGAAAATGCATACAGCTAACGAGCTCAGCTCCTTAAACTCGTAAGTAGGGTTACCACTGTATATATATTTTTGTATGTATATATATTTTTTGGAATCCGGTTTGTATATATATATATATATATATATATATATATATATATATA
>BRDA01006437.1:18331-39699 GCA_036984385.1 Crenuchus spilurus
ATATATATATATATATATGAAGACTTAGCAGAAGGTCTATCTGAAGGTTTTGTTTATGTTGATTATGGACTGTTTAGGTGAATATTTAGTTCTAATGTCTGTTATCAATGAAGACTTAGCAGAAGGTGTAGCTGAAGGTTTTGTTTATGTTGATTATGGACTGTTTAGGTGAATATTTAGTTCTAATGTCTGTTATCAATGTTAGTCTTGGCGCTCCAGTTCTAAGCAGTAAAATATGTCTGATCTGGGGTAAGTGAAATTGACTTATTTCACAAGTAACAATACTTTTCGTTAAGGAGTCCTATATATTTGGGCCACTCTGCTAAAAATGCAAATATATTTTCAAATTTACTGTATTGTCTAACTGAGTCCAACAATCCTGGTGTTTGCTTTAAGAAGGAGAAATACGCAACTGTCATTAAAACTTTACTTTCCATTATTTTCACCTGGCCTTTGATATAATGACGGTCAAGGCTGTTGTCATTGTCTTCACCTGCGGTTCTTTAGTAAGACCACAGGAGCATGTGTGAGGGTTTGGCTTTTTACTGGTACCAAATACCCCCAAGATTGTACCCCACACCCCATAAATAACTAACTAAATAAATCTGCAGCATTTATTAGGAAAAGCTATTTGTTTGCGGAGGTTAAGCACTGGCATGAATATGTCAGTCACAGTTTTGTGGTACATCAACAGGTAAACAATTAGACATGACCAATAAATAACAAATTTGACTACACTCACTAACTGTATTCCAGCTGGCAGCTTCAACAGACAGTAACTCACTCAAACCCAACCTGCATTCATGCAGTTTCTGTAGTACATACAAATGCATTCAGAACTTCAATATCTGCTCTATTCTTCATATTCTCTCCCAGTATTGATTATTAGTCATCTCTGATATAAAATAATACAAAAATAAAATTTTATACAGCATCTCATTTCACTAGGTTCTGTAATTCTTCTTTCATTCTATTATTCAGGGCTATTATTGGTAATCCTCTGTGCCCTCATACTGCACTACACTATAAACATAAAGACTTTAAGTGATTAATCCTTGGCATCATGGTACCCTCCATGGTAGACGTGTTTGCTTGATCCGCTGGATGTAGCTTCTTTTGCTTTTCTCTTCTCTTTTGTATGTTTTTATTTCTTGCTTTGGATGTAGTGCACAAATGCCTTGCACTACGGACATACAGCAGACAGGCATTACTGGACATTGCTGCATATAAACCGGAATTTACTGGACATATTCCACAGGAGCTACAACCCATTGTGTGCTCCTATAGCAACCACCACTACTCCAGGCAAGGCCCTGAAGCATCGACCTTGTGTGAGCATGCGGACCCCAGGATAGCGCTTCAGAAACAGCGAGGCAAGAGAGGCGGGCTACATGAAATTCACGTGTGTATTTTTAGCCGTAGCCTAGATCCACCCGCAGGCTAACTACACAGTGACAATCAGTAAGCTCTATGACATCATCAGCGCTTTGGAGACGGCTCGTCCTGATGCTGTATTCATTGTCACTGGTGATTTCAACAAGTGCAATTTATGGACTGTATTAATTAAATACCACCAGCATATGAACATTTCCACCCATGGCAAGAACATCTTAGACCATTTTTACAGCAATGTACATGGTGGACTTAAGGTCGCATCCCGCCCCCTATTTGGGGACTCAGACCACATCTCTCTGTTCCTGTATCCAGCCTACAGGCAAAGACTCAAGCAGTCACACTCTACAGGACTGTTTTGCCATAACTGACTGGGATGTGTTTAGAGTTGCAGCCACCATGGAGGACTCTTCCATGAACATCAATGACTATGCTGAGTATGTTTCTGGGTACATTAGCATGTGTATTGTGAACATTGTGCCCACCATACAGGTCAGGAAGTTCCCCAACCAAAAGCTCTGGGTAAACAGTGAGGTACTGCAACTGCTACAAGCATGCTCTGCTGCTTATAGATCCGGTGATGAGGTCGAGCTCAAAGCTGCGCAGTACAGACTGAAGAAGGCCATAAGATCAGCCAAAACGCAGTACAAAGTGAAGACGGAGGGATTCTACTCTACTGCGGACCCCAGGCATATGTGGCAATGTCTGGATCAAATCACAGATTTTTGGTCAAGGTCCAACAACACCATAAGCTCCTCAGATAGCCTTCCAGATGACCTCAATATGTTTTACACCCGCTTTGAGCCCTTGACCCCCACCATCATCACCACAAAACACACACACATCATTGAACCCCCCACCCCCAGCAGTCATCTCAACAGCCCAAGTACACAAAGCCCTAAGAGGAATCAACCCCCTCAAAGCTACTGGGCCTGACAACATTCTGGGGTGGGCCCTCAGAGTGTGTGCCTACAAGCTGGCTGAGGTTTTCACTTCCATTTTCAACCTTTCCCTCAAACAATGCACCATTCCCACCTGTTATAAGACCACCACAATTGTCCCCCTCCCCGAGAAGAACCCACCATCCTGCATGATATTATTATAGGCCAATAGCACTCACTCCAATCATTATGAAGTACTTTGAGAGTGCTGCTGCCCCACATTCAGAGCAGTATTCCAAACACTACAGAATGCAATACGCCTACCAGGCCAACAGGTCCACCTCAGAAGCCATTGCCGCTGCCCTTCATGTCTCCCTCTCCCACCTGGAAAATAAGGACTCCTATGTAAGGATACTCTTCATCAACTACAGCTCCACCTTCAACACGGTCATCCCTCACAAACTCACACACAAACTGTTATCTCTTGGATTACACACCACTCTCTGTGACTGGCTTTTGAACTTTGACTGGCAGGCCTCAGTCTGTCAGGACTGGAAATAGGACATCAGCCAGCATCACCATCCTCACTGGTACTCCACAAGGCTGTGTCCTCAGCCCAATTCTCTACACCCTGTTCACCCATGACTGTGTCGCCTCCCACCCCAAAAATGTCATCCTGAAGTTTGCTGGTGATACTTCTGTGATAGGTCATATCACTGGCGGAGACGAGGCAGCCTACAGGAAGGAGGTGAGCAGTCTGCTGACATGGAGTACAGACAACAACCTCGCTCTCAACAAAGACAAGACCAAGGAAATGATAGTGGACATGAGGAAACAAAGGAGACCTCATCAGCCACTATTCATCCAGGACCTTGTAGTGGAGAGGGTCAGCAGCTTTAAATATCTGGGGGTCCACATCAGTGATGACCTCACCTGGACAGTGAACACCACACAGGTGCTAAATAGGGCTCAGCAGTGGCTGTATCTCCTGAGGAGACTGAGGAAATTTGGCATGTCACCCAAAATCCTCAGCAACTTCTACAGCTGCATCGTTGAGTCCGTCCTGACCAACTGCATTACTGTGTGGTATAGCAGTACTACTACAAGCGCCTGCAGAGTGTGGTAAAGACTACCACAAAAATCATGGGAATTAAACAACCCTTTCTGCAGAGCGTCTACCAACACAGAGTCCACAGGAGAGCTGCCTCCATCATCAAAGACCCCACCCACCCCCAACACAGACTATTCACACTCCTACCTTCAGGCTGGAGGTACAGAAGTGTGAAATGCAAAACAACCAGGTTAAAGAACTCTTTCTTCACCACGGCCATTAGACTCTTGATGACTACCTCATAGACTCTAAAAGCATTTGAACTAAACTTCTCACACCTCTCATTTGCACTATTACGGACTGTTGCAATACAGTGTAGCTCTACAGTATTCTACTCACTACTTCATTCTTGCACTATGACATCCAGTGTGGACAGCAAAGTAGAAATTTCATTGTACAGGGAAACATGTTTCTTTACTGTGCATATGACAATAAAGCTTTGAATCTTGAATCTTGAATCCTATCAGCTCTAATGAAATAGGATATATTTTTCTCAGTATTTTGACAGTTGACAACTGCTGAAAATGATCATTTTGCCAAAAAACATCAAATTCAGTTTATCAGTTACTCTAGATATACAGTGGTGTTAGAAAGCTTGTTAACCCTTTAGAACGTTATATACACTGCTGAAAAAAATAAAGGGAACACTAAAATAACACATCCTAGATCTCAATGAATAAAATATTCCATTTGAAAATCTTTATTTATTGCATAGTGCAATGTGATAAGAACAAAAGAACATAAAAATGATCAATGTAAATCAAAATTATTATCCCATGGAGGTCTGGATTTGGAATCATACTCAAAATCTCATACCACCCTCATGGAGTCTGTTTCTGACAGTTTGAGCAGAAACATGGATATTAGTGGCCTGCTGGAGGTCATTATGCAGGGCTCTGGCACTGCTCCTCCTGTTCCTCCTTGCACAAAGGAGGAGGTAGCGGTCCTGCTGCTTGGTTGTTGCCCTCCTACAACCCCTCCATGTCTCCTGGTGTACTGGCCTGTCTCCTGGTATCTGCTCCATGCTGTGGACACTGTGCTGACAGACACAGCAAACCTTCTTGCCACAGCTTGCATTGATATGCCATCCTGGATGAGCTGCACTACCTGAGCAACTTCTGTGGGTTGTAGACATCACCTCATGCTACCTCTATTGTGAGAGAACTGATAAAATGCAAAAGTGACCAAAACATCAGCCAGAAAGGATGAGAACAGAGAAAAGGTCTATGGTCACCACATGCAGAACCACTCCTGTATAGGGGTTGTCTTGCTAATTACCTCTCATTTCTACCTGTTGTCTGTTCTATTTGCACAACAGCAGGTGGAATTGATTGATAATCAGTGTTGCTTCCTAACTGGACAGGGTGGTTTCACAGAAGTGTGACTGGCTTGAAGTTACATTGTGTTGTTTTTTTACATTGTGAAGTTACAAAGTGTTCCCTTTATGTTTTTGAGCAGTGTATTCCTGCATAAATATGACCTAAGACATCAGATGTCCTAAAACTAGACAAAGAGAACCCAGTTAAATGAATGAAACAAAAATATTATACTTGCTCATTTATTTATTGAAGAAAATGATCCAATATGACATATTTGTGAGAGGCAAAAGTATATGAACCTCAAGGATTAGCAGTGAATTTGAAGGTGAAATCAGAGTCAGGTGTTTTCAGTCAGTGGAATGACAATGAGGTGTGAGTGGGCATCCTATTTTATTTAAAGAACAGGGATCTATCAAAGTCTGCTCTTCACAAGGCATATTTTGTGGAAGTGTATTATGTAGGGATGAGCGAGTACAGCACTATATGTATCTGTATCTGTTCAACAATCTAAATTATCTGTATCCGTGAGTGGGGCCTAAACCGGAATTGGGCGTGGTTTAACCGGAAGTGGTGTGGGGCTTAAATCGTTACATTATTTTAAGACTGAAATTGATATGGATTGATCAGAAGTTGCTCTATGTATTGTTTTTTGAAAACTACTTACAGAACAGCCTCAAAATTGAGATTGTTAAAATCAATGTTTTTGATCACAAAAGTAAGAGAACTATTTACAGAACATGTTTTTTTTAATAAACTCAGAACATGAATATTTTGAATGAGTACAACTCATGCAGTAGGAAATTATAAACTACTAAGTATGTATGAACAAGGAACATCATACTCAACACAATTTTATTTTTATTTTTTTTAATATTATGATCAGAGATTTTTTTTTCAATTGTTTATTTATTTTTACCACCTAACATTCTTGGCATTTTTTTCCCACACAAAGTTAAACAATGTTGATTTCGGTGTGTGTGTGTGTGTGTGTGTCTGTGTACAGCTCTGGCTGCAGAGACATGTAGGGAGGGGCGGGCGCTCTGTGTGACTGGCCGATCACAGATCATGAAGACAGTCAGTTACCCAGTGAGGATTTTCCTTCATCCTGAGCATAGATATTGACAAGTTTTACTCGTATCATGCTTGTACTCATCAAAAATGCTTTATCCGTACCAGATACTCATCTGAAACGACTATCCGACTCAACCCTAGTATCATAAGCAGATTTCTGAGGATGTCAGAAAAAGAGTTGTTGATGCTCATCAGGCTAGAAAAGGTTACAAAACCATCTATAAAGAGTTTGGACTCCACCAATCCACAGTCAGACAGATTGCATAAAAATGAAGGAAATTTAAGGCCAAAATATTACAGACAAATAGACCTGAAACAGTAACCCTACACAAGAGTTAAAAAACAACAACCCTGTGCTGTGTCAAAGTAATCATATGTTGTGATAAATCTGATGACCCAACATGTTGATCAGTTAACCCAGCATGTGCTCAATTATACAGTGACCCAGTATGGGGTTATGGAAATGCCTTGATCTAAAGTTACATTTTTTAATTAATCTGAAAAGATATATGATGTTGCATATTATTGTTGCTCAGGAACTAGAGGGCTTTATGAGTCTGTTTCAACAAAAATGTTAATATATATATATATATATATATAACGACAGTCTACATGAAAACAAAAACTAAGCTGCAACTATATAATACAGATGACTATGTTCTCTACAATCAGCAGGTCAAAACATTATTGAATATTTATGGGATGCTGTGGAGCTCAACATGGGAAGTAGATTTCCAACAACCTCCATCAAAGAGATCTTTACCTTGAAGAACAGTCCTCTACATTCAGTCAGCACTTTTGTGACATATGCATTTTGAGAAGTGGTTCACTGCCATTGCAGTTAGGAAGGATATGTGCGTTTACAAGGAATGGATGCAAGATTCCTAAGGATAGCTATCCATCCATCCATAATCTTCTCCGCTTAATCCTGATCAGGGTCACGGTTAGTCCACTACCCCCTCACTGAGCGCAGGGTGCACACACACACACACACACACACACACACACACACACACACAAACAAACAATTTAGAGTACCCAATTCTAAGGATAGCTAATGATATTCATTTTAGTCTGAGTCATGATTCAGTGAGTATTATATTTATCACTACATGTCTTTGCAGGCATACATTTTACTGACTAACACAGGGGCATCAATTTGTCCCATTAGTTTGATCTTCTGCTTGCTTAACTACAGATGTTTATACACAGAATGTATTAGTGAGCTGTAATAAATATACTGTAGTCAATCAGGCAAAATATCTTTTGTTTCTTTTTTGTTTGCTTCTTTTTTCACTGGAGCAATAAAATCATTTTACACAGTCATATATACAGTGCTGCTTGAAAGTTTGTGAACCCTTTAGAATATTCTATATTTCTGCATAAATATGACCTAAAACATCATCAGATTTTCACACAAGTCCTGAAAATAGATCAAGAGAACCCATTTAAACAAATGAGACAAAAATATTATACTTGATCATTTATTTATTGAGGAAAATGATCCAATATGACATATTTGTGAGAGACAAAAGTATGTGAACCTTTGCTTTGAGTATCTAGTGTGAACCCCCTTTACAGCAATAACTGTAATTAAACGTTTCTGGTAACTGTTCTTTAACCATTCTTTTCTTAGAACGACTTGTGTGTTTAGGGTCGTTGTCTTGCTGCATGACCCACCTTCTCTTGAGATTCAGTTCATGGACAGATATCCTGACATTTTCTTTAGAATTCTCTGATATTAGTCACAAATCATTGTTCCATCAATAATGGCAAGCCGTCCTGGCCCAGATGCAGCAAAACACGCCCAAACCATAATACTACCACCACCATGTTTCACAGATGACACAAGGTTCTTATGCTGGAATGCTGTGTTTTCCTTTATCCAAACATAACACTTTTCATTTAAACCAAAAAGTTCTATTTTGGTCTCCTCCATCCTTAAAACATTCTTCCAACAGTCTTCTGGCTTCTTCAAGTAATCTTTAGCAAACTGCAGATGAGCAGCAATGTTCTATTTGGAGAGCAGTGACTTTCTGATTGCAACCCTGCACTCTCCCTGGGACTCTGTGTTGAACAATAAATATATTTCTACAGAGACATTTGGGATAGTAAAATGCATGTAGCTTTCAGAGGCTGCAGCCATGTAAATTACATAAGAATCATTCATTGACTTTCAAAGCTAGCTGTCTTTCCACTAAATTACACAGAGACAGGCCCCTTGAGTGCTGCTATTAGGCATTTAGATCAAGTTTTAGCAGTGGGCTGATAAATGTGGAGTCCGAGTGTGTGCCCTGACAGCCCCTGCCTGGCTGAGTGTGTAGAGATCAGTGCAGTGAATGCTGCTGAATGTTAATCCACCTGTCTGCTGCTCTGGGGAATGAGAGACAGACTCCTCTGTGTATGTGGCACTTGCCAGGCTCAGACAAAGTGTCAGAATTAAGCCACACAGTAAATTCCAGCAGCGTTATGAGGAATATTAACTACAGTAATGCCATCTATAGAGGGGCTTATGTCAATTTTTATAGCTCAGGGGACTTATTTTAGATTCTCCTAAAATTCAGGAGACCTCAGTATCCTCTAAAATACAGAATTTCTCATAAATGAGACCTGAGATAGTACTAACTCATTCACAGTCATTCACAACATTACATCTGAGAAATCTGATGAAAGCATCTGAGACATGCTTGAGTTTATGTTAATATGAGCATAAAATGAGACTTTAGTGATGTGAGATCAGGGGTGGATTTGGAAGTTCTGGGGTCCCAAGCAATGTCATGTCTGGGCGCCCTGATCAAACAAATTCTTTTTATAGTTATGGTGCGGTAGAAGTTGAGACATAAATTCAATTATTATTAATAAATATGAATTATTATACATACATTTTAAACATTACTTAAACATTATTATTCATAATATTTTATAAGGAATTAGTTACTATTAATAACTAGTACTAATAATCACTATTATTATTATTATTATTATTATTATTAATAATAATAATAATAAAATGAATAATATAAATTAATAATTAATAAAATATTAATTAGTAAATATTAATAAACTGTTAAAATCCTGTAATATAAAATAATCCCCCAATTCTGTGTTACACCTTAATAATCAACTTCACTCTAATTCATTAGAACCAATTTTACACTTATGTTTGGACTGTATATTCAATGGACCTAATTTACATAAAAGTAAACCTAATTTTTGAGTAAAATTAAACAGAAATTATGAATTATTTTGGCAATAGTTAAACTTAGAGGCATGTATATGGATGGCTTATCACAGACTGGTAGATGCACAGACACACACACACACAGATTCTAATGTTAATGGATTTTATTATAAACCTCTGATATTAAAATATGTCTAGCTCATGTGAAACAGGCAGAACAAATGTACATGATAACAACTTACAATGTCAGGTGAAAGACTACGGGCTAAATCGCAAAACACTGGTATGCAAGTCCAGACTGTTTGATAGAATGACCACTAGGATGGCCAATTACACACTAACAAGTAACGGCAGAGCCAATCAATGAGCTTGTGGGTGGTCTAAAGAGAAATAGGTGTCCAACTGAGCGGTCTTTTTGCTGCATCCTAGTGCTTGACCTGTTTCTTTTTAATATAGCATACAACTTTTTTTGGACGGAAAAATCTGCAGAGAACCAAAACTGTCTTTTGAAAAACCCAGTGTCCCTCACCCCCACCACAAATTACACCATGTATGGCATCTCTTTAGTGTGGAACAAAAAACAATTACGCGTTTTGTTTAGTTTTTTTTGCCAACCTTTTTTGGCCAACAGGGGGCCCCCTGATCTGGCCCCAAGCAAATGCGTGGTTTGTGTGTTGGTCAAGTCCACCACTGTGTGAGATTATGTCTTTAGAGAAATATCAGTGCAGGAGGAAACTAAATTCTCATGTCTCTTCATCTGATCTCATTGTGGAGAAACAACATAGGTGTTAAAGAGATCTTTTGGTTTACCTTTCCTGCAGGCTGTTGCATGAAGTGCACAGGACTGAACATTTGTTTACATTAATGGTGAGCATCTACACACTGCAGCTTTTTGTTTAACACACATCATACTCAAGTCATACTTTTTAAATAACTATGTCAGGTAAAGGACAGTACTCAGCTCTCAAAATAAAGGTTCCAAAAGAATTCTTTTATAGAAGAACCGCTTTTGTTAAAGAAGCACTCAATAGAAGACTAAAGCTACTTTTTTGTAAATGAGATGTTTTTTTATAAGAACATACATTGCTAAGACATCCCACATTTGCAGACCACCCAACAGGACTGATTTTAAAGTTATATCAATTTTTGAATAGCATACAGTACCAGTCAAAAGTTTGGACACAGCTTCTGGACATTCAGTGGTTTTTCATTATTTAAAATGATCTGTATTGTAGATTCATACTAAAGTCATCCAAACTATGAAGAAATACATATGTAATTATTTAGTAAACAAACCAGTGTTAAACAAACCAGAATATGTTTGTCAAATAACTCAGCAGAGATGTGCACAAGTCTTTTTTTGCAAGTCCAAGTCAAGTCTCGAGTCTCTTGACCTCAAGTCCAAGTCTTGTTGCATGTATTACTTAACTGGCAGTTTGAGCAAAGGTATTCAAACTATACTAGATTATATTCTATACTATTTCATAATCAAATATTAAAACATAGTATTATGTTTTAATAGTATTAAAACATAATACTGTTTTAAAAATACAGATCATTAAGGTTAAGGTTGAAATAACAACCAAGCATTTAGAGTATTGTGAACTGTACTTTGCACTTGTAGTCTTACAAAGAATTGACAATTGACAAATCCAACAAGTAGTGTAGTGTAGTGTGCAAAAACGAACATAGCTTAAAATGACAAACTCAAAAAGTGCAATAATGTTAAATATTAACTATCCCCGTAACATTGTATAATACTGTGAACATATTAAGGGACTCCTTGGGTTTACTGTAAACTTAGAACATGCCTCTAAATGTGCAGTGTGTTACACTTAAGATATATTAAACTTGCTAGTGTTTTAGCATTAATCTTAGTTCTGTGCGGACGCATTATGAGTCCGCCTTGGCTGAATACTCTCTCCACAGCTGCACTAGTAGCAGGGACAGCATGTACCCTCATTGCCACATTAAAGATTTTTGGCATGCTTTGTCCAGAACTCTAGACAGTTAGTTTCCTCTTCATCAAATGCAACTTGCAGATAGCACATCAGCTCATTCTGGACTGAGGACTTGTGGTCCATAACGCAGATGTTTCTTTTTTTGTACCCAGAAAAGAGCCGTGGGATTTTAGCTGTGGATGGTAGAGGTGGGCGGATCGATACAAAATATTGATAATATCGATACCAACGCTGGTATTGGTATTGAACAATACTCGTTTAAAAAGATCAATAATTAAGCTATTTTCTCTCCCGCACGCGCTGACTGCTGCGCACGCAAATTCATCAAAGTCTACTCTCTGTAAGAGCAGCACTGTGTCACACAGCACGGAGCAGCGCAGTCTCCCCCATCGCTCCTCCCCCCTCTCATCTTGTGTTGTTGCACCGTCATGTGGCTCAGCAGTGCCAGCCAAACAGTCATGCAAGCCTCAGCCTGGCCCGCCTACTCAGCGCTCTCCTCCAAGATAGTTTTAATTAGCTTTTATTAAAAGTTTTATTTTTTTACACTCTTTATATAAGAAAAAACGTAGATAAGTGCACTGAAAGGAAGAAATTCCTTATTTTTTGTATTTTATTGTATTGTTTGACTTGAAAAACAGAATAAGTTTGAAACTGTTTACAGTATTTGTTGTATTTTGGTTTGTCAGACCTCTACCTCAGGAGATTTTGATGTGTTGAGTGATAGTTTTTACACTCTGTTTATTTAAGAAAAAAACAGAATTGTGAAAAATTCTTATTTTTTATTTTTCCTAAGAACAATTCTATTTGAAAAAAGAAAGAAAGAAAGAAAGAACTAGAAAAGATGTTCAGTGAGGGGAGAATTTTTATTTAATTTTTTTATTGTGGTTTCTCATTTTCTACCTCAAAAAATATGTATTATCCTAATGTTAAGGCAAACTTTGTTTTATTACTGAAAATGTTGATTGTGGTAAAGTATTTTGTTGTCACCTACAATGTTTGGTGAAATTCTATCCTATGTCTTTTGGATCCTTTGGATCTATGAAGCTTAAATATTAAAAAGTATCGGTATCAATATCGGCGATACTGGCCCTGTATTTACTTGGTATCGGATCGATACCAAAATTCCTGGTATCACCCACCTCTAGTGGATGGTACCGCTTCTGGTTCATCATCTTCACTAACGTGCTTTTCTGGACTCTCTTTCCATGTTTCAGCCAAGATGAGGTCTTCAGCAAAGATGTAAAAATCATTATTTATCCATTTAAAAATTATATATTTTTAACACAAATGTAAAATGTACTGTATTTAACACACAATTACTTATAGTTATTATTCATTTAGTTTTACAAATTTAAAGCTTTTTGCTCTCTATATATGTTGCAGTATTAGTCCAGTGTGTAATAGGAAATATAATAACACAAATTATACCAACCTATTATCATCTGCTTTACTTCATTCTTGGCTTCGGCTGGAGTATGGACACCTTGGTCGAGCCAAAAGAAGCAGAATGATGGGTCCAGGACAGCAGATACCATGTAGACTGTATTACCAAAAGGAAGACTGCCAGGATTTTCAGTAGATGTGGAATCCATTTTTACATTGTTAAATATTCCTTTGAAACGATGGTGAAGTGATTTCTGCAGTGTCTTTACCAGGCATAGTACATTGCAAGCTGTTGTCTGCAAAGTCATGAGGTGGCGGTTGAGGGAAAGTACACAAGTAAGAGCAGCACTTAATGTCACCACTTTCTCTCCTTGTGTAAGGTCTTTAGCTTGAAGAAAGGGGTCCAAAACGTCTACTAGTTCATTTAGTTGACTCCATTCTCTGGCCGTTAAACAGAGCTCTTTGTGGCCCTGGGTTTCCAGAAGAGCATTTAGACTTTGCTGATCTAAGCTAGTCACTGCCTCCGAAGATTTGAGTTCCATCATGTGGCTACAGCACTTGGGATGCTGTGGTTGGCTCCATATTCCGCCTCAAATGCTTCCTTCAGCCGACATGTGGAGTGAAGTAAACTACAGAATGTGGTCACTTTTCCCATTGCACTGTTCAAAGTTTTTGTCTCTTTTAGTCCGTCCTGTATTACAACCTGCAACAAATGTGCAAAAGACTGCAGACGTTGCTGCCGACAGCTGCTCTGAATGGACTCAGCATCGTCATGGTAATCCTCAGCAAAGTCCTCCCATAAAGTATTGTTTTCCAAATCATCATCGGTGTCTTCACTCTCAGGATTCACAGTGGGAAAGCAAACTGTAAAGGCCTTTCTCGTGTTAGCTGCATTATCACTGATTATGTAGTCTAATTTGTGTCTTATATTGAAGATGTCACATATTTCCTCAAACTTTTAATTTATCCGTTCCCTAGTATGAGACCCTTAAAACCTTTTCTATGTCCATAAAGTGAGCTTTAATTCCTAGAAACCACCTAATGCTCCTATTAGTCCATATATCGACAGTCACAGAAACAGTGGCTTCTTTTTTCAAGCTTGAGTTTTATTTTGGAGTCCATTTCTGTTACTAGCTCACTCAGATGCCTGTGAACAGTGCTTCTAGTTACAGAGCAGTATTTCTCTTCAATCACTGACAAAAACTTTCTAAAGTTGGGGTTTTCTACTATGGACAGTGGTAGATTACATGCTATGATGAGGTCTCATATTATAGATTCAGTAATGGCCTTCTGTTTTGTATAACCCTGGCTGTAGCTTTCAGAACTTCTTGTACAGTAATTTTCGATTCTGCTCTGTCCCTCTGCCTTGGTCTTGTCCTTTTTTTTCTTTACATATTCCCTGAACCTGCAGATGATTAAAAGATTAAAAGGTTAATAATTTGTTGTACATAAATAATCTAAGCACAGAGCTAGCCATTATTGTGTGTTAATCTTTGTAGGAAGCCTGTAGTCAATTCAGCAAATGCACGTGGAATCTTTCAGCACATAAATGACACATTTTGCCCAGATTAGCAGACGCTAATCGTAGCCTACACTTTCCTAACACACCTATCCGGGTATGTTCTCAAATGTCTGATAAAGTTAGAGGTCGTCATCTTCATGTCCATAATTTGGACTCCGCACACTTTGCATTTTGCCAGTCTCTTGTTGTGGCGTTGGATAAATTCTTTGTAAGCAAAGCTTATAACAAACGGAAGTGGAGCTGCCTGCTGCAATGTGCCCGCCATGCTGAAGCTTTCTTTGTCGCGTAGATTACGTGTTATTAACATTGGACAGCGCTGGCCCCTCCCGTTCTCAGGCGAGGGGGAGTGGAGCGGAGCGAAGCATGGATGTGTACTGAGGGAGTGAGCATCATGAGTCGGGTAGTGACAAGACTTGCATTGTTTGCGAGTCTCAAATCACAAGTCCAAGTCAAGTCTCAAGTCTTTAGGGTCCGAGTAAAGTCTCAAGTCTCTAATAGTAGGGACTTGAGTGCAACTCGAGTCTAAGTCAGAGTCACGAGTCCCCATCTCTGTAACTCAGCATAAAAAAAATCCTTGTTATTTACAAAATCACTACAGTCAATCAATCAATCAATCAAATTTTATTTATAAAGCGCTTTTTACAACTGATGTCACAAAGCAGCTTTACAGGGTTAGTAATAACAGACATCAAATCATTAATCCCTAATCCCCGGTGAGCAAGCCAACCCGGTGAACAGTCCTCAACATAAGGCCAGAAATCCTCTGGTTCTCCCTCATATGGTTCAGGTAGTACCGAAGTAAGCTTATTAAGGTTATCTATAATGAACTGAGTGTATTTGTAGATTCCTGCCATGTCCAAAAATATATTCACCAATACAAGCCAGAAAATGACTATCTATAGTGAATAGTGATTCAAACAAGCCACCTGATCATGAAGTCAAAGAGAACATTCACTAAATGAATCTAGATAAAGAAAATAATTCTCCCAACTGTCAAACTAGGTCAGCAAGACCATATATCAGACAGACCAGAACTCACAATGCCAAAACAACAAGGAACCAGGAAACAAAGAGCCAGATAAAATGTCCAAAATTATCAGTGTGCCAGGACTGATCTCCAAGATTCAAGGAAAATAAAATTATAGGTACTAAGGTAGCCACAACCACGAAACCCATCAACCTGTGGTATGCAACCACAATAACAACAAGGACAAAGTTCATTCATCAGACTAAAGCAAACACCATACCTGCCATCTTACTATAAAGGCTTATTCTGTCACGCTTGGCCCAAGGAGAAATAAAGATGAGCGCATGTAAAACATAATGAATATTTATTAGAAAGAATAAAGAAAATACAGTGGTAGAGTCCTAGACAACAGGGAAGTTCAAAATAACTCTAGCAACGCTAGCCAGATAACTCTCAGCAAGAAAGCCAAGTTAAACACCAGAGAGTTCAAAAGAGAAACAAAGTAAAGAGCTAGTCTCAGACAATGGCTGTAACTCAGACAATGGGAAAATCATAGAAAAGCCAAACTACTCAGAAGCATAAGTGAGCTAACTAACCCATTGCAAAGTTAGCCAAGTAACCCTTAACAAGATAGCCAAGAAGAGAATCCAAGAAAGGATTGCGGGAAAAAACATCTAACCTGAATAGAAAGTGGATAGCATACAGCGTGCATTGCACGGCAATGACAAGCAATGAACATGTGAATGGGAGAGCTTATATGAAGTCAGGCTATCGAGGCTAATGTGTATCTAGTGAATGGGAGCAGAGATGAAGTGGACAAGGAGGATTCTGGGAAGTGTAGTCTCTAGTGAAGTTTACGTAAAGGTGAGGATTGAGATAGCTGTAGTCAGGAAGTAGGCAGGATAGAGGTGACATCATTATATGAGGAATGAGTGTATGAGGAGAGCTAGTGAGTATATCAGGGATGGGGCTTAGGCAGTGCTGAGGATAGAGGGAGATGGTCAGAGTGTGTGGGGTCGTGACAATGTTTTATATTTTACATTCTTCAAAGTAGGCACCTCTTGCTTAGATGGCAGCTTTCTTGGCATTTTCTCTGGATGGAGCTGTGGATGAGGTAGTCACCTGGAATGGCTTTCAGTTAACAGCTGTCAAGAGTTGTCAACAGTCTTGTCAAGAGTTCATGACTTGCATTTCTTGCCTGTTTAATGTGTTTGAGACATCAGTTGTGTGTCTACTTTGAAGAATCTAAAATCTAAAACATGTAACATGTTTTGGTTTGTTTAACACTTTTAAGTTTACTACATGATTCTGTAATGTGTTCACTCATAGTCTGGATGACTTCAGTTTTCATTTACAGTGTAGGAAAAAAATACAAACATTTAATGAGAACTTTTGAGTGCCACTGTGTGTAAAAATAATATGTGGCTCTCTAGAAGTGAAATTTTATTCCAGTGTTTTTAGCAATGTTAGTCTTGCAGGTCCAGTTCTAAACAATAAATGAAAAAAAATGTGGATTTCAAGCATGCCTTGATACAGTTACCACTTCTGCATTAAGTGTAAAAATATGTATAGTAGAATTCCCGAATAAATCATTCCTTCTTTCCATGTAATTTGCATAGCCCACTAACATTAGCATTTTTTCTGTCTTAAATGACAATTTCCTAACTTTAGCCAAGGCTTTCAGAGAAGTAGATCCTCTGCAATGCTGCAATGATCCATTTGATCCACAACAGCCAAGAACAGCATAATATTTAACACATTTTCTAACATTTTCCACTTGAAAAAACTCGGCTATAGACTCTGCAAGAACAATATTGTTTGCTAAACAAAAAGTAAGCAAGAAAAGCACAGGGGTTGGGATTTTTTAATCAGCAGTCCTCTATAGCCATCTGGTAAAGAGTGGGCGCCCTTGAAGCACAAAGCACACCACTGGCTGAGAAACAATATTCTCAGTAATGAGAGAGTTCTTTTTCCATCTTATCAGAGAGACCGGATACTCGCTTGATGAAAAAGACGAGGCTGTTTTCACTGGTGCAGAATGATATAATTAATAACATTTTTAACCACAAGTGGTTCCCATCGTTCATGGAATAATACTATTAAAACCTATTCATAAAAATCTCTTAGTTTATAGATAAAGGAAAACATTTTAGTACTGTTGGTGTTTCAATTAGGAAACACAATAAAATTATGTCTCTGCCTTTGAAAATGTGGAAAGGGGAGTTTGGTACATATAAGCCTGCACAATTTCTATCTAGTTTTGGGTCCTACATTTGTTTCTCTGGTTTGGCACTGAAATTCTGTGGCTAATGGAGCTAAATAATGAAAGAAAATGCTTCATTAATTGAAGCAGCCATTGTCTGGTGGTTAGGGACCTGGTCTTGTGACCAGCAGGTCATGACTTGAGCAAGACACCTAACACCCAACTGCTCTCCATGCACCATGGATAGGACTGCCCACCTCTTCAGGTACATGTTCTTTCAGCCTAGTGTGTTCACTAGTGTGTGTGTGTGTTAAATTGTACAGATGGATTAAATGAGGAGGTCAATTTCCATTGTGTGCAATTACAAATATATGACAAATAATAATAATAATAATAATAATAATAATAATAATAATAATAATAATAATAATAATAATAACGAAAGTATTAATTAGTAGTATTAATAAACATTTTTACACCACTTTAGTCAAAGAGCTAGCAGTAGTGCCCACAACTACACAGAGTAAACCTGTTAAAAATGCATCAAGCCAGTGATACTTAAGGTTCATGAGTTACAGAAGTTAATATTAGCATTAAAGACCATAAGCATGAAACAACAGACTTTACACATAAAACCTAAATACGCTAATATGTTCTAAATGAGTTTAATTAATACTAAATGAGTTCTATTGTGAATCAGTAATCATTTAGGGGGCAGCCATGGCCTAGTGGTAAGGATCTGGTCTTGTGACCAGAAGGTCGCCGGTTTGATCCCCAGACAGGACATGACTGAAGTGCCTTTGAGCAAGACACCTAACCTCTTAACTGCTCCCCAGACGTCGGTGGATAAGGGCTGCCCACCGCTTTGGGCACAGATTCTCAGAGCCTAGGGCGTTCTCTAAAAAAAAAAAAACATAAGAAGTGCTGTTTGCCAGAAGCCATGTAAGCTTGTAAACAGCACTTCTTATCTTTTCTTTCAACAATAGTTTTCTTCTTGCCATTCTTCCATAAAGGCCAGATTTGTGGAGTGCAGACTTATAGTTGTCCTGTGTACAGATTCTCCCACCTGAGCTGTGGATTTCTGCAGCTCCTCCAGAGTGACCAAAGTTGCATTTGTGTATAACTTCAGAATATTTCTAATTAACGTTAATGACAAAAGTCAGGCAGATTTTTTTTTTGACATATTTATAGTTCTTTAGCTTGTGAAAAACATGCCGTCCACTTTTTTAAGGTGGAATGGAATGTTCTGGACAAGAATGGCTTCTGAATGTAACGTCTTTGCATTTTAAGGTGGAAAACTGTCAGCTGGAGAAGGAGTCTCTTAAGAAGGCTATCTTAAGGTGAAATGGTCAATTCGAACAAGAATCTAACAGATTAATCTTTATTTTTTGGTGTAGATGTTAATTATGAGTAGTGAATTTATATAGAGCAGGTATATAAAATGTAGAATGTTGTATTTTCTCTAAATTTGCACTATAATAAACATTAGTAGTTTCCCCAAACTTTTCTCAGCACGACTGTGTAAACTGTGTAATACATAATTATAATGTAATAGTTATAAATTATTTATTTATTATATATTTACTAAAATCAATGAATTAATAATATATGTGTTGTTTATTCACATGTAATTTCTCTTTTTTATTTCTTGACTATAACAAAGAAAAGAAAAAATAACAGGTGCTGCTGGTTATTTGTGTTTAATATCATTGAATGATGAATAGTTTCGAATAGTTGAAGCATTGAAAGTCAGTTCAGCAGTGTTGCCAATATTTTTTAAATGTACTTTTTGAACACTTTTTGTCACAGAAAGTTTTTGCATCACCATAGCCGTTCGGTTGATGAAAACTTGGAAGGATGGACCAATGGCAGGATTGAGGTGACCATTCAAGAAGATACCTGCAGCTGTGGTGTATTCCTGTTCATGGCAAGTCATCTGTTTTTCAATGTACATAGAACTGTTAGGTCCATGATTCAGCAAAAAATATACAATTAATCATATTGTACAATACAACTAAAATTAATTTGCAGCTTCTTTATTTGGTGACACCTCTTATAATGGATGGACAGGGCATCCATAGAACCATCTTTTTCAAGCCTTGTGAGCATAAAAGTGAGAACAATTGCTACTGTCATGTAACACTGCAGACGTATAAGAAATGTTACAATACAGTAAATTAGTCGTTTAGACATTCTTTATTATGACACCCCAGTATAACTTAAATCACCTGGCAGAGATAGGCGTACTTGAATTAGTATCAGAGTAAACGCAAACTGTCCAAGGCTATTTAATAACTTGTGTTTGTGAACAATTTTAAAATGCAGAGGCTGTGCTTGAGGATGTGGCCCCAGTGATTGTCCAACAACAGCACATAAATGATCTTCGGAAGTACATTACAATTTGTCTCATTACTGCTGCAAGGGGAACTGCAGATTAATGACATCTTTTATTTATTTATTTATTTTTGGTATATCATTCTGACAGCTACTGTAAGTTGCCACTGTTGCTTATTTAACATTACTGATTTTACCTGCTGTAAAATATGGTTACAGTTAAGATATAGTTTAGTTACTTAGTAACCTTGGTTGTTACTAAAAATGTATATACTAAACTTATTATTAATTGTATTATTATTATTTGTGTCTTTTTATACATTTTTCTAAATTGATTCTGTGCAATTTCTTTCAGTTTCAAAAACGTCATCAAGGTAAACATAGGTACTGTAGGTACTAGCTTTTTTATCTCAGGATATGCCTTCATTTAGGGAATTTATATTATTTTATTTGTTTAACAGCACAAAAAGTAAGGACATTTGTTTGGTTTAGGTTTCTTAAAGTCTGTTAATTTTTTTTTTAAATGATGCCACATTGTAAGAAACATACACATGTTGTGGTTGTGTATGGTTCTTCCACACAGTACTGACACACCTGGGGTGCATTTCCCAAAACATTCTTAACGCTAAGTATTTTGTAAACTCGTTCTTACAAACATTCTTAAATTTATGAGTGTTTCCCAAAAGCCTTCATAACCCATGTCGTACTTAAACTCGTTCGTAAATCTATGAGTGGTCTGACCCTCTCGTAACTCACCAAGTTGTTCTTAACTTGAAATTTACATGCAGTTCTGTCAGAAAAACAAAAGAGGCCGCTGATCATCCTTTGAAAAACGCAACACTCGGCATACACATGTATATCCAAACAAGAATTCATGAACATTTAAAAATTTTTTTGAAAGCGTTATTGCATCATGTAAATTAGAGCCAGCATCCTTAGTTCTATACTGCACATACATGTACTTAAGTTGAAATTATTGTTTTCACAAAATAAATAAACTAAGATTGCTTAAAGTACAATATATTATTTATTATTGATACACATATCAATTACATGAATGCAATGGGTTTGTTTTCCAGTGTAACAGTCGTAGTAGTAAATTAATATATTGTGTCCCAAGCAGTGGTTACAAATTGGCCTACTAAGTTTGTCAACTCTTAACCAATCAAATTCACTGATTAATCATGGACATGTAACCAAGAGGATTTGCCTATTTATAGATAGGCTTGGCAAGCAATGGGTAAATAGCACAATTCACACTTAGTGTAAATAGAACAATGTTGCTATTTACACTTAGTTTAAAAAGCACAATCCACACTTAGTGTAAATAGCACAGTGTTGCTATTTACACTTAGTGTAAATAGTATAATCCACAATCCTTGTAAATAGCACAATCCACACTTAGTGTAAATAGTACAATCCACATTTATTGTAAATAGCACATTGTTGCTATATACACTAAATGTAAATAGCATCTGCCTTAAAATAATGTAGTGATTTAAGCCCCACACATGTCAACTACGCCCAATTCTGGTGTAGGCCCCGCCCACTCCGAGTATAGATACGGGTACAGATAATTTAGATGGTTGAACAGATACAGATAGTGGTGTACTTGCTCATCCCTAGTACTGTGTGTATAGATAGATTTTGTTTTGACTTGATGATAAAATCCACAAATTCTGCTGCATCAGATACTCAAACGTTTATGTTAGAACAGTGAGGTATTACAGAATCATGTCCAGTGATGTCTCACACACAATGTGTTAAACTTCTGGTGGAGATTAAACAGCTGTAGTAAAGCTTCTAAACTCTTCTAAACTCACCATCAACAACTTGTGAACTAAACACAGTGACACTGTCCTACCTCAGCTTTCTACCACAGAAGACTGAATATCTGGAATAGAAAAATAAAATAAAATACTACTACTGCTATTATTACTACTACTACTACTACTACTACTACTACTACTACTAATAATAATAATAATAATAATAATAATAATAATAATAGGGCCCTTCTGAAATAAAAGTATAGATTGTCGT
>BRDA01006437.1:51955-64783 GCA_036984385.1 Crenuchus spilurus
GAAAGAAAAAGAAAGACAAAACGAGAGAGTAAAAGGAAGAGAAAGTGAGGAACAGAGAGAAACAGATAGAGTGTGAGAGTACATACGGAAGAGAGAAAGATGTAAAGAAACAGAACGAGAAACAAAGAGAGAGAGAGAGAGAGAGATAGAGACAAAACGAGAGAGTAAAAGAACGACAGACAGAGGAGAAAGTGAGGGAGAGAGAGAGAAACAGACAGACAGAGAGAGAACGAGAGTACATACGAAAGAGAACGAGAGGAAAAAGAGTATTAAAGACAAAAATGAGAGAGAAAGAGACAGACAGCAAGAAAATGAGAGAGCAAAACAGAGATAGAGAGAGAGAGAGAGAGAGAAACAAAGAGCAAGACAAAGAAATGTAGAAAGAGAGAAGGCATACATGAGAGTGTGAGATAGACAAAGAGAGACAAGGAGTGAAAGAGAAGGAAAATGAGAGAGCAAAACAGAAAGAAAAAGAAAGTGGGAGAGTGAGAGAAAGAGAGAGAGAGAGCAAGAAAAAATAAGGAGAGCAAGAGAGAGAGAGAAACAGAGAGAGAGAGCAAGAGAAACAAAGAGCAAGACAAAGAAAGAGATAGAAAGAGAGAGTAAAAACAGAAATTATGAGAAAAAGGAGAGCAAGAGAAAGCATACATGAGAGCAAGAGAGAGACAGACAGACAAAGAGAGAGAGAGGGAGTGAAAGAGGAGACAGACAGCAAGAAAATGAGAGAGCAAAACAGAGATAGAGAGAGAGAGAGAGAGAGAAACAAAGAGCAAGACAAAGAAAGACAGAAAGAGAGAGCAAAAACCGAAATTGTGAGAAAAAGGAGAGCAAGAGAAAGAGAGAGAAAACCTGCACGAGAGAGAGACGGATAGACAAAGAGCGACAGAGGGAGTGATAAAGAAGGAGACAGAGAGCAAGAAAATGAGAGAGCAAAAAACAGAAAGAAAAAAGAAAGAGGGGGAGCTAGAGTGAGAGAAAGAAAGAGAGAACGAGAGAGAACATTCATGTAGTTGATGGCTGATCACGCATGTAGGAGGACACCAGCTGTATGTGGTAATGAAGAGAAACGTGGAGTGAAGACAGTGTCCTTGTTCAGTGTTTAGTGGATGTAGTGGCAGCTGCTTCTGTCTGCAGAATAAACAGGTTTCACTGAAAAAAAT
Organism: Crenuchus spilurus; assembly: GCA_036984385.1. NCBI lineage: Eukaryota > Metazoa > Chordata > Actinopteri > Characiformes > Crenuchidae > Crenuchus > Crenuchus spilurus. Next base: position 53,116 of record BRDA01006437.1, read on the forward strand.
CCCTTAGAGTGAAAGAGCCACTAGTGTAAAGGTACTATTTACTGAATATTTAAAATAGCTGAGAAATAAATGTGCACTTTAAAGGGTCATTTTGACATAACAGTGACTAATTCACTGAAAAGACTGACCTGAATAACAAGCCTGTATAGTAACTCCTGAATAATTGACAGCTAAAAAATTAAGCCTGTAGTTTCAGTGGTTAGCTGTATGTAGTGCTTTTTGAATACATTTAAATAATACCATTTGAATAATTGAGTTATCTGAAAAATGTATGTAATTATGTATGTTTGTAATTAGAAAATAATTGAGATATTTGAATAATGCACTTGCAGTTTAAAGGGTTTTCTTCTCACTATTTAGGGTTGCCATCCTTTTCCTGTGCCAGACATTTTCTCAGCTGTAGAGAAGAGAAGCAAAAGAGTTAACAGTAATTATTAATGACTAAATAATTGAGATATCTGAATAATAAACATACACTTTAACGTGTTAAGTGCATTGTAAGAGATAAGGGGCACATGCATTGGGCGGCACGGTGGCTTAGTGGTTATCACGTTCGCCTCTCAGCGCTGAGGTCTTGGGTTCGAGTCCACATCTGAGCAGAGTTTCCATGTTCTCCCCGTGTCTGCGTGGGTTTCCTTCCGGGACTCCGGTTTCCTCCCACAGTCCAAAAACATGGAGATCAGGTGAATTGGCTACTCTAAAATTACCCTGATGTGTGTATGTATGAATGTGTGTATGTATGTATGTGTGTATGTAAGCCCAGATATGGTTGGCACTCTGTCCAGGTTGATCCCCCTAGTGCTCGATGCAGTCCTCCAGGTGGACGGTCGCGTCCGGTTGAGAGTACGCTGTGCGCGATTGGCTGCCGCTTCTCGCCAGTGTGTGTGATTGAGTGTGTGTAAATGGAGTGTGTTGATTGTAAAGCGTCCTTGGGTTTGAGAAAGGCGCTATATAAGTGTAACAATCATTCATTCATTCATTTCTGGTCCAACGGCCTGAGTAAGGAGTAAGGGTGATTTTGTATTGGTGTGTTCACTGAAGCGAGTTATTGTGTGAGGAGTTTCTGGCTCATTCAGCTTGAAGGTGGGCACGGTGCTTTTTTACTGGGGAGGTCAAGCACTCTCAGCCTGCTGGCAGGAGAAAATCTCATTAAACGGAGTGCAGCCTTTGCTGATGCTGGGTAATAATAACGTCCCTTTGGATGGAGGCATGTATAAAAAGGGAGAGAGAGGCAGAAGAATGGGGAATGGAAATCAGATATGATTGACTTTGTCTGTTCAGCAGATGAAACAGCTGGGGCAGGAGAACACCCGGAGATAAAGAAATCTGCAGAGGAGGAAGAGGAGGAAGAGGGGAGCCAAGAGGAGCAGGAGAAAGTGGAGAATAAGAGAGAAGATCTGGGACACCTGGAGGAGAAGAAGAAAACCAAGGCTGGTGTGAAGCACTGGAGTCATCCCAGTCAGCTGGCCCACAGGAGAGCTGAGATGAGCATGAGGTCTTTTGACCAAAAGGAGGCACCACACCACTCTAAAGAGGTTCCGGGGCAGGGCGAAGGGGAAGTATGGAAGAGCCCAGAGGAGCGGGAGCTCCAGATGATGGCCCAAAGGGAGCCAGAAGACAGGAGGGAGGAGGAGGGCAGCGCCAGCAAGAAGACAGAGGTACACACTCCTTTATACAGCTTCTCCCCAGAGGATGAGTGTTGCTAACACTGGCTTCCCTAAGCAGTGATGTCAGCAGTTCTCAGATTTGTCATCCGTTCCTAATTAGTTTTGTTTACTCAGCAGCGCTGAGCAATGACATGCATCACTGTCCTAAGAAAACCTTGCGATTCCATTTCATTTTCAGCCCTGAACAAAGTGAGTGAATACGTCAAATAGACCAACAAACAGCTTATTTTATTTGTTTGCTCACTATAACAACCCACTACTTCATTATAGTTGAATAATTATGAAGTACAGTTCCAGTAAGTTATGAGTGTATACATTTAATTAATAAGCTATTATGTGCAATGATATAAAATAAAAGCAATATGCAACATGGGCATCATGGGCATGCAACAGCCCTATTACTCTATTTGCATTGCTTGTAGGTACAGCACAACAGGAGCACCACTTTCAACTGGTCAGTATTGATGGAACTCTTAATTCATCATTTCAACTGCCTACAAAAAGAGCTACAATATTTCTACAAAAGTAAAATGGTTATAACAATTAATCATATATACAGTATATTGCCCGTAAAGGAGTAAGCTGACCAGGAAACAAGCTAATAGTATAGCTAAATAAGCTAACATGCCTCAAAAAATATTGACACTGTAACAAAACAGTAAAACTATAAAAAAGTAAGGCTATCTAAATCTTACAAGCTTGAGATGTCTGCGGTTAAACTGCTGCAGCCACAACATGTTCATATGCACCACTGTTAACATTGTGTTAACATAACATTGCAACTCCCATAGGACTGTAACAGAACTTAATATTAGCAATAAGTATAAAGCGAAATCAAACGTTTCTGAATTAAAACACTGCAGTGTAATGATTTGTAGACCAGGTACATTTTCATCATTTTATGGCTGTGAGATGAAATGATTACTTTGTTTATGTCTCTATATATTAGAGGTGGTCCTTTGGGGCTTTAAGCCTCTAATGGTTCAGCCCAATATTAACCAATTTAATTGGTTTAACCAATTTGCGCACTTAATGTAATGGATGTAATCATACAAGGCAATACATGTCATGACTCAGTACAGATGTTGTCTATGAGTTAAGAAACCTTAGCATGTGGACAGAGAAAGAGTCTTATAGACTTCTCTTATAAGATTACTGTTAGGGAGCTATAAGGTTTTCTTTGAATCATGTTGAATGAGCTGAGAAAAATAGCATGGCCTTGTCTCATAAACTGCTTCTTCCTTTTCTTCTCTTGCAGGATGGTGAGATCGAGAGTTTGGCTGCCATCGAGTCTGAGCTGGAAAATGTTGCTCAGAAGCTGCACGAGCTGCGCCGTGGCTGAGCTAAAGCTGGCTTTTCCTTCCTCTCCTCCTGCTGCTCCTTCTAGCTCTCCTTCAGGAGGGGGGCAGGCTCATCCAGATGAAGCTTTCTCCCTCTAGCTCAGTCTCAGTGGTGCACACACTTTCCACTGAGGCTCCCACCCCGTTTTCTTCCCCTTATAGAAACATAATGCTGCACAATGTCACCTCTGGTGTAAAAAATTAAGGACATGAGCCAACTACCATCGGCTTTTTTAACCAGTACAGGCCCTCTTGCTTTCAGCTTTACACCAGTGTCTAGCTTGTAAAACTAACGCAAAACCACGCAAAACTAACACAACGAAAATGCTGCAAAAATAAGTGGTAACTGGATTGAGTTTGTATAAACAAAGGTACATATTCTTTATAAGGTATGACGCTTAATTGATTCTCACGCAATAATGTTTATATTGAATAAGAAGAGTTGACTGTAATTAAATGCTGTGTGGGATTTATTTAAGAAAACCAATAAATAAGAGTATATTATCTGTAGTATGAAATTGTGCAAGCAGTCAGTTCTGCACTGTATATGATAGGCTCAGTGTAAGCCTCTGAATCTATGCAAAACATCTTTTTTGTCCTGAAAATGAAAGACAGAATGAGTACACAGCCCAATATCACAATATATAGCCAAACACAGTTGTCATTAAATTTTAGTATTTATTCTCTGGATCCCCGTTTCATCATTTACTGGCACATAAAATGCAGAGAGTGCATGGCCTTTTCTGTCCTTTATGTTATAAATGTGCCAAAAACAACATATACACAATACATACAGTGTGTACAGTATGTACAAGCAGAGGAGTCAAAAAGGCACAGAGAGACGTTGACCATACAAACTCAGTTATGCAACAGTGTGTAGAAATTGTCAATGGTATCATTTTTGTCCCTATATACACAGTAAAAGCCCCATTTATACATAATAAAAGCCCCCAAAGACCAATGTGGGTAGTGTTGCCTGTTCCTCCTTGGCTACAGTGGTACAGCCACACATAATCCCACCCAAACTCACTTCACAGAAATGCTGCCCAGCTGTAATCTATACTGTGCTGAGACTAGCATACAGTTTATTACCTCTGACCACAATTTTGATGCATTTTCTTGTTAGGTAAAGAACCCATAGAGAACCTGTTAACTTAGAATAATTTATATTATGTGCTGAAACAACTGTTCACTGTTTTTTATTGTAAAAGGCAATGAGTTTTCTGTCCTTACATTTCTATAGCACTTTTCTAGACAGACAGTAAAGAATCCCCTCAATCATCACCAATATTCACCATCCACCTGAATCAGCAGCTAGTCTGCAGCACCACACATTGACTATTAGAGAGGTAGAGAAGAGACTGAGCCAGGTTTGAAGATGGAGATGATTAAGAGCAGGACATTTAGCCAACACATTGGAGTAACATCCTGTTTTCAAGGAAATGAGCAGGGATCTTTTACTGACTTCAAACAAACTGGGACCTTGATTTATGTCTCAACTAAAAGAGGGCAGCATTATTTATACAATAGCCTGTTACTGCACTGGGACTTTGGAATTTACATTGGAATGGTGCCACCAGTTGTCCCACAAACCTTTTCTTGGAGGCCTCCCATCCAAAAACTAACCAGCCCTAGACCTGCTTAGCTTTAGCACATTACGTTATGCAGCTGCTATAGCTCCTGGTTCCTTCACTAACACAAACAGTGATAGTTCATTGTAATCAAAAATAAGATATAGCTGTAACAGATAAATATTGTGTTGAAAAATCCTGGAGTATTCGTTTAAATCCTTACACATGATACATATTACATACAAAATGTACTTCACTGCCTACACTGGCCTTGTTGTGATGTTGCACAGGAGAAATGAATGCTGGAATAACAGGCTAACAATTCCCAGACTGTGTCAGAGTACCTGGATCTGCTGTCCATCATCAGGTTCACGTTCCATTCAATCATATTATTGGAAAAAAGGACATTATATTACACCTGCCACCAGCAGGACCATGTGGTTTGTGTTACTGGTAAAGAGTACATTGTAAGTTCCCCTAATCATCAGTGTAGAAATGCTTTCCCATTTGTCCCCAAGGCACATTTATCCCACAGGAAGTCCAGTCAGTGCAAGATGCATGAAAACAGACCAACTTAATCACTGATTTCTAGATGCGTATTGCTCCTTTTCAGCTTTTAAAACAACAACAAAAAATCTTTGGTCATTGTCTACACACTACAGATCATATAACGGCGCAGAGGAAGCCTCTGCTTGGAGAAGGGTTTCATTGATTTGTTGGATGTAATTAAAAAAGCTAATTCACTGGAGTAGAGTGTGAGGTCACTGAAGAGGACTCAGCTGCCAGAGTGCACCTGGTAGTTGGGGGACAGGTCAGCACTGCAGCAGCTCCGAGCCTGATAGGAGCCTTTCTTTCTTCCCTCACTGTCTATAACCCAGCAGCTGCCTTCATTTCCCAGCATGCCGCAGGGTGTCCCGCAAGCTGCGGGCAAAGTCTGAGCCATTCCATTTACTCTCAGGGGTCCAGCAGGAGCGTGGTCTTGCAGGACGCTGGTGAGGTGAGAGAGAAGGTCATCGAAGAAATCTGGAACACCTTCATAACCTAAAAGATACATAGAAGATAATTTTATGCAACTGAGCACTTGTAAAGTCAAACACAAACCATGTTTGAGGACACTGTCTAATGAATGCATTCAGCTACTTTAAAATGCACCTATTGCTGACTATTGCTGTCTCTGTAGAGAAATACTGCCAACAGAATATGACTCTCTGGAGCAGATAAACATTAACATATTGCCATCATACTGAACACCAGTTCTCTGGAATGATGGTGCTCCATCCAATACTTTTGGGATGAGAAGGGGATGAGGTGGGGTCATCCATCATTCATCATTATGACCTCACTAGTTCTTATGTCATTGAATACAATCAAATTCTTGCAGCTATATGCCAACAAAATCAGGATAAACTCTTTATAATACCCCTGATTTTAGAAGAAACAATGAATGAGCAGGTGTCACAATACTTTTGTCTATATAGTGTAAGAGTAGAAAGCTACTCAATCTATGTGGTCAGCACTAGCTACTATATAATGGAAAGCTAACATGCTATCAGTGTATTATCTTAGACCATCAGTAATATCATAAACCAGTTCATTGGCATCTGCTTGTACAGCAATTTCCGGGGAAGGCAGCTGTAGCTGTGGGGTATAAACTGAGATGAAGAAGAGTCACAGGTACTACAGTAGAAGTGGATTTTTAATAAAACCGCAGCCTAGATGGAGGACAGAGAGGGAAAAGTGTGGTGTGTTGACTCCTGCACTGTCATGGGACCTGCTTTGAATACCTCTGAGAGAGACATTAGAGTCATGCCTTACTGCATCCACATCTCTATAGCAACAAGAGAGAAGAAGCAGTCTGATGGCTTTTGAGCATCTAACATGAGCTGACAAACGCAGCTGTGTGTGGAGCTACAGAAGCTTTGAATCAGTGGGGATGAATCCTGATTTCCTCTGATAATTACATGATTGTGGAGAAATGAATGCAGAGTGCCTGGGATTCTAGGCTTTCATGTAAGAGAGTTTAAGACAAAACTTCAAGACGAAATGTGAACATCAGATACACAAACACCTGCTCTGAATTTCAGTCCTATTACTACACTAAATGTTTTGTAATCTGCTCATTGTTTCTTCCAAAATCAAAAGATGTTAAAGACTCCATCCTGCTTTTATTGGAGTAACTGTACTGTCCAGGGATCACTTTCTACTAGATGTTGGAGCATTGTTGTGTGGATTTGATTGATTCAGTGACAAGAGCGAGAGGTCAGGATGCTGGATGATCAACACCACATCTCATTTCCAACACGTCCCAAAAGTATTGGATGGTGTGTGTGTGTGTGTGTGTGTGTATTTGTATGTGCATTTGTACATCTGTGTCAGCAACAGGTGCAACTTAATATAATTGTATGCATTTATTAGAAATGGTGTCCACAAACATTTAAACATATATTTCAAGCTTTCAGATATATTACAGTATCCAGTCCTGACTCAATACTGACATCATGTGGTCGGGAGGGAAAACTGCCCTCAGATAGCTCAGAAGGAGAGAGAAAATACCAACACTAGTTTACTATCAATAAATTTCTGATGTTTTAATGTTTTAAATAAATTATTTGCTTCTTTCTGCTGTGAAAGTGAATGTAGTGAATCTTTAAAGTGTACAATTAGACCTTAAAGACCATGTTGTACATGTTTGTACCTTTGGAGACAAAATAACACTACAATTGCGTTTTATCTAATAATGTACTCTTTTATCATTTTTTCTTACACATTTGCTAATTTACATATTCATATTTATTTATTTTTATTACTAATTGTCCTACGTTGTTTTGTTTAAGTATGATAATTATATATTTATTATGTCAATATATTGTTGCCATCTAAAAGGAAAAAAATAGTTTTCTCCATAATGTAAACTCAGAAGATGTCCTTTACATTGTGTGGAAATTCTATGATGAATGAACCAATAGGAAAGATCCAAAACTGCTTTGAATTAAATCTCTTTACATTAACTTATATTGAAGGTAAAGAAAAATCATCTCCTGTAAAGTTTTCAAAATATTGTAAAGACAAGGTCACAATACATACAACACTGCCTTTGTTGACGTCTGATAAAGCCCACCATACACCTAACGACTTTCACACAATTTTACAGTCACACATTTTCAAAGTATAAAAGTATAAAATCACGAGAGTCTTGCTAGAGTCGAGTTGCAGTCACGTCATCTCGATCGTTAAGTGTAAGGTGGTCAGGACAAAAAGTTTTAGTCAATCTTTTTCGCGTCGAGGTGTTCCAATAAAATCAAACTTGTTTAATATTATCGCAAGTCGTAAGAGTTCACTCGAGTAAATAGTGACGTGAACACTGTCGGTAACCAATAGGAGAGCTACGGGAAGCCGCAAAGGCAAATACAGGCGGGTAAATATGGCCGGCGAGAGCTCGGAAACTACGGTTTTCCCGGACGTAGAAAAGGAGGAGAAACTGGTGGAGCTGTGAGTGTGCTATGCTAAAGCTAACTAGCAAGCTAAACACTATTGAATGGGGCTACTTAACGATAATTTTGATTTTAAAAGTTACTGTTTTCCCCAACAGCTTGAAGAAAATGAGAAGCATGCAGACACACAGGACCAGGAATCCATGGATGGGAATCACAGTGATTAAGTGTTGACAGTATTTGAGCTCTGATAGCATAGCTATATTTGTAATGCACTTTACTATGTAATGCAAGTTAATATATTTTTATTTTGCACAACGTTGTCTTATTGTGCGTCGAGTTATTTTTGATACAAAGAAAATTTTAATAAATACATTAATTAAAAATTAAATAAATATCTGTCTCTTTATCGCATTAATTCTATGTAAAACAAAAGCAGATGGGAAATAATCTAAAAAAAAAGACCAGTTGCAGTCTTTAAGTTAGTGACCCTGCAAGATCCACAGTCTTTCCAAAATCTTAGACTGTGACTAAAAATTTTGTAGATGTGAGAGGGTGTCAGACTTTAGTCTGTTAAAAGTCTTTTCAGAATCTTTTCAAAGTCGTTAGGTGTATGGTCGGCCCTAAGTCGTAACAGATAATACAAAGCAAAAATGCTACCAGAAACAATGACTAAATATTTAAATTAATGATGTTATTTTTAAATGATGTGTGTAATTGCTTTTAAGAAAAAAATGTGTAAAAGTGCTGATGATACTAGTGCATCTAAAAATTCTGAATATTTGAAAGTTATTTCAAAAAGCTAAACTGTTGCATTTCATATTCATTACAAGTGATATTTGAAGCCTGTTTGTTTTACTGTTGATCAGTATTGACTTAGAGCTCATGGAAATCAGAAATCTATAATCTCAAATTATTAGAATGTCTCATTTCAGTGTTTGAAAAAAAAAATACAATTCAAACAGTATCAACAATAAAATAAAATAAGATTTAAATATGTCACTTTATGTGTAATGAATATAAAATACTTGCCAGTTTACCTTTGTGAATTAAACACTAGTGAATATTTTCACGATACTCTCTTTTTTGGAGATGCACTGGTAAATGCTCCAAAAATCATACATACATCATTAATCACAATATGAATGTCATCATATTATCCACCCATAGCCTCAAGTCATTCAGTGTACAAATGTATTTGCTGTGAATACGATAAACAAACTCATCTTAAATAAGAGAGGCTACCTGGGAATGCATTGATGTCAATGACAGCATGCTGGCCTGTTTGATTGTTGATGATGATGTCGATCCCAAACAGAGACACGCCAAGCATCTGTCTCAAACACCTGGAAATCTTCTGAATGACATCATCACTCGGTACCCTACACTGTCCCTCCACGTTGTCCCTCTAAAAGAAATGCAAACCAAGGCTGAGCAAGTGAAATGCAGAATACCACATAGCAATGTGCTTTAGCAATAATAACTGCTAATATAATAATAATTGACTACATATCTCACTCTAATAACTTTATTTAATTCTACCACGTTACACTATGAGAAACTGAACCCACCAAGTTAACGTTTAATAGTTTAACCTCTAAAGTAACAGAAAAGATGGGAAAACAAGAACAACCTAAAACAATAATGGTTGTATTGACTTACAGAGGTCAGGTGTGATGAGGACTCAGGCTTGGACACGTGATGGCTGTTGAAGGATATGGCTTTTCTGTCTGAAAGTTGGAATAAGCTGATTATTAATTTTTGGAATCTAAGCTAAGACTGAATCAATTAATATAGTAACTGTAGAATACTAATTACATTGTTTATACACATCCACATTTCTATTTTATCAGCTCCACTGATCATACAGGAGCACTTTGTAGTTCTACAATTACAGACTGTAGTTCATCTGTTTCTCTGTATACTTTATTATCCTCCTTTCACCTGTTCTTCAGTGATCAGGACCCGACAGAGCAAGCATTATGTAGAACTACAAAGTGCACCTGTATGATCAGTGGACCTGATAAAAAGGACAATGAGTGTAGATACAAGTTTATTTTAATATTATAGCTTATACACATAATTATATATAATTTAAAATATGCCTTAATATTATGTATCACAGTACACTGTCATGCTGCTAATTTGACATTGCATTGTCAAAGCATTAGGAAACAATATTTGACTGTCTGATGAAGGACAAAGTTGATCAAACTCTTCTGGCATCATCACTCAGAAGTTGCGTGCTCACTACACTCTACGTGTAACACAAAACAAACCGTCCCCCTTACAGAGAGCCAAGAATCCGGGTCTAAATATTAACATTAACATGAGCTGACAGTGGGAAGAGAAATGAAGGGTTTACAGATAGTAAGAGGCTATTAGCATCAAGAGGAGTAGCTCAAGAGAGCCATTAGTGCCAATCTCACTTTGCCCATGATTTGAGGTTCTTTTAAACAAAGGAGTACTTCATAAACAACTTCAGATAAAGTATCTTTATATGGAGATGTACGTGTTCCTAGATGACTTTAGAGGCTAAAACTAGCTAAAGGAGACCAAGTCCTGTTAAATCATGTCTAAAAGCATGTATGCCACCCTGTGAAATACTTTAATAGGGGTGGCTAGTCCCAATGATACAGAGGTTTTGAAATGCATGCCACCAAAGAGGCACACACACACACACACACACACTTCCTGCAGATCATCATCAAATGACTGAATGACTATAATCACATGCATTATTTAGACTACTTTATTTTGTTTTATTCTGTTCCACCTCTGTAAACCCCACTGACCAAAAGGGTGTACAGTTACATAAAATGCTTGGGCACTTCTAGTGGGCTAGTGAGGAGTAACAGGTGTTACACCGAGAACTGTGACCTGTCGAGATCTGTGACTTGATAGAAGAAGTCACAGATCTCGATAGGTCACAGTTCTCGGTGTAACACCTGTTTAACTCAAGTCAGTAAGTGATTGGCTAAGGCAGCGTTATGGTAGCCAATTAGAGCCAGTGTTTTTACATGTGTGCCGAGAGACAGAGGAGCAAGCCAAAGAAAAGTTAGCATTTTCAAGGTGGCGATATAAACATTATTTTAAATTCATTGAGGTTAAAGGCAAAAACGTGCATGTAATGTGTACATTATGTCCTCGGGCGAAGACTTTGTCGACATCCACTGTAAGCAACTCTAATTTAATAAAGCATCTCGCAACGACCCGCGCAGCTACAAAGTTAGCAACCACCGTCCACTAGCAAAGGACTCAGAGCAAAGTCCGCCAAGCAGCAAAGGCTTGATTTTTGAAGAATAAGACTACAGAGGTTTTGTTGTTAAGTTTACTTCTGTTGTGAACAAACCAGTTGTCTCAGGTTGAGAGAATTTAATTGAATTTGGTAGATGTAAATGCACTTTATATAGTGTAACTGTTTACTTTTTTTTTTTTTTTTTTACAAAGATTTGTTATTTTAAAGGATTTTATCCTGCACTGATCTGTTGATGTGCAATAAATTTCAAAAGTTATGTACAAACACCTTTCTGATCTACTCATTTCAACTGACTGTGAAAACTGCTTTTTCAAAAAAATCCTTATTCTTTGACATATAACTTTTTTTAACTGTAATGCAAATAGTTACTTTCCCTGGTAACTAGTTACTTTTATTATAG
>BRDA01006440.1:0-12297 GCA_036984385.1 Crenuchus spilurus
AAACAGTGTGACTTCACTCCAGTGATGAGATGTTTATATCAATATATTAAACTACAGTTTTCTGATCCAGTATGCATATTCCAAATTGATTACCTTGCAGTATTCCGTGTTCTTCTGTTTGCATCTGCAGTAAGATGTAATATTTCACGAGTGAGAGATATTTCGTATCCTGTAACCCCTTGTGACCCATCACCTAGTGCAGCTTGCTCTCTACTGGTGTAAGGTAGCAATGAAATATATGCAAGCGTTAAACTTCCCATAACCTTGTTGTGGCTCCTACACTACTTTATGCCTATTTTAAAATCTAAAAAAATATTTGAAACTCAAATAAAAACAGGCCTACACAAATTAATTGTGAAAGCCCTACTAAACTCAATAAACATTTGTAAATATTTTACATTTAGCAGGTGCTTTTATCCAAAGCAACTTACAATTGGGGGTTAGGTGTCTTCACTTCAGTTGTGACCTGGGAATTGAACCAGTGACCTTCAGGTCACCAGACCACATCCTTAACCACTAGGCCACAGCTGCCCCATATATCAATTTTTCTCTTAAACTCAAACTTACTCAAACACAAAGCATATAAACATGTACAAATACAGTAAAGAATTAAACTAAACTCTTTTAGCTTAAAAACAAAGACGACCCCTACAGCAGTAATGAAAAAGTAATCCCTGATCCAAATACATACTCAAATCTCAGTAGTAATTGTCCTCATAGTTAGATTAAATGTCACCCCTCTAATCATGAGGGCGGATATCTCTTCTCTTCTAAGGCCAATGTTCAGATCAGTAAAGGGATTTATTAAAACAAGAATAAAACACCAAACTGAGCTGGTCAGTGAGGACTTCTTTGTTTGGACTTTTCTGAAGATAACGTTAGATAATATAGCCACTATAGAGTAGAACTGCAAAAAGAACAGTGTGTTTAACTGAGCTGAAAGTGTGCTCAAACAGAAACATTTTCAGTTTTAAAATGGAAAAATAAATGTTTTACAGAAAAATTTGATATAAAAAATTAAAAATAGATTTAAAAAAGAAGAAATCAAACTTTTAAAATGAAATTAACAGTACTATTACAAAAAGTCCTTCAAATTTTCAAAAATCATTACTTACATCTAGCTTACCATAAAGCAGAGAGCGTAAGCTTAAGGTGCATTTAAGCAATACTACAGAGGTTCCTTTCAGTGGATGTCTTGAGTCTCAAGAATCTTTTAATGAAGCTCCATGATAAGGTTCCATATTGTGGTGTAATGTCTTAGAGAGAGCAGCTCCATCACATCTGTCTGTAAGGATCACCTGACTCTGAAGGTCTTGATTAACTGGATAAAGTGTGTTAAACTGCAGTTGAAACTAAATTCTCTAGAGCCATAGAGCATCAGGTCCAGAGAGGAGTGCTAGAATGACTAAATATTACCTTAAGGTAGGTATATACTCCCAAAAAGTCAGTCGGCTTCCTTGCAATCTTTCAAGCATGATATCTCTGGTATTTTTTAAGATTTCTCTTTGATTTTGGAGTACTGATACTTTATATATTTCTTCATGGGATGATCTCAGCATTTTTTGATCAAACCTTTGTAAGTACTAGATTAGCAGGCTTGAATATTTAATTAGGTGCGGAAAAATGACAAAAATGGAAACTTGTCTTTATCTTCAATATGTTTCATCTGTATTTAATTTCCTTCCATCAGGACATGAGTTTATTGGTTATAAATAAAAGTCCAAAAAATAAAGTCAGAATCTTTAGTGGTTTTTGAGATATACCGTTTAGAAAATACATAACTTTCTGCCTCTCGGTGGCCATATTGGATGCTAATTTGCATAATTTATGCACATTATGTAACCTAGGAATTATTTGCCATTTACTGATTCATATGGTTAAAAAAAACATGAATCATTTAATGTTAGACATTTTAGTTTGGGAGTATATACCTACCTTAAATAAGCCATCAGCTGTTTGTGGAGTTTCTTAAGTGACAAGTGGCGAAGGAAATTGAGGCCATTTTTCTGATATTATTTTATCCAGAATATACAGGGTTCACTGTAGCCATCTCCATTAGCTAAATCTGCTGGCTAACGTCTTACAGAACATGATATCCTGTCATGGTAAGGAAGCAGGTTGCAAAACTGAAAATGCTGAAATGGGGAGAAATCACTGCAGTTTGACTTTAGGTCACCAGTAGAGGTCAGCAGTGTGCTGACTCAATCATAATCATAATCATCGTCATACGCACAAGCATCACCCCAGTAGAAGTTGTTGCGTAGCTGTGCTGCTCTGGCAGACAGTAGATCTTTGGCAGACGTTACGTCTTCTTGACCAAGCTCATTCATATCTTTTTTTAGCTTCATCTCATCTGTCAAGCAAACTTCTTGAACTTCATCCATTTCTTCTGGCTTTGTTTGTGGAAGGTCTGAATCTGAATTCACCGTCTGCGTCTTAGAGGCATATAATTTACTAACCAGTGCAAAAGGACTGATAAATCTTATAAGCTCCAATGTTAACAGAACTACACATGTTATAAAGACAATGTTAGATGTTTCCGTATGTTCTGGTATGTTTTCTTGCGTGGCCTCTAGGTTATAGACACCACTGGAGTACATAACTGACTCTACCTTCAAGAGAAGTTCTTTGATTTGCTTAGAATCTGTTCTGTGTTTGTTACTGAAGACATGATAGCCACCTCCACACATGCCGATAATCTCCTTCAGAACCGGAGGACTGTCTTCTAGTAACTCTGGTAAAGATTTCCCCCCTAAGAGGTCTCCACCTGTGAAGAGCAGCAGCGTGTGCTTCAGAGCTCCAGAACCCATCTTCTCAGTAAAGAGTCTGATATCATCTCTCTCGTCCTGTGTCATCCGGCCCAGTCTGATCACCAGCAGGAAGGCATGAATGGCAGATTCGTTAGAATAACAGTTTGCAAACGATCCGTCCGAGAGCGCCGGTGTATCTGATTTTCACCTTCCTCCCCAAAATCACAGCACTGTGAGTCTCACAAGCTTTCGTCACAGGCGAAAAAGAGAAACCCTCTTCAAACACCGGCATCCCGACGATAGTGTTTCCTGAGGCGCTCTTACCTGCTCCAGACCTCCCCGCCAGCATCAGTCTGAGCTCAGGATGAGGTTTAACTTCTGAAATGAGAGAGACGAAGTTATGATCACCAACATTGTGCCTTTAATATTTATATCCATAATAAGAATGTACTGAAAATGGCACAGACTGAGGTCAAAGGCCATTTCGGTATATCTGGGGACTCTCCTTACTCATATTCTTAACTGTCCACTGTACCATTTGAGTGCCTAAATCTTATGTTTTATACAGCAATGGAAATGAAAGCAAAATGCATATATTTATCTTATATATATTTACATTTGTTATATATTACAATATATATTTATATTGTAAAAGAAAAACAATACAAATATGTTATTTACAGTATAGGAAACATTTTGTGTAAACACAGTACATCAGAGGTCTTCAATTCTAGATCTTAATTCCATATTCTGGTCAGAGATTTTGTAATGGCTGGTGGGATATGACTCTGTGTGGCCAATAAATTACAGAAACTGTTAAACTACTAATGATTATAAAATCCAGAGCTAAAAAAACTGATTCAAGGTCCAGAGTTGACTTGATTTTTGCTACATGTTCCTCACACCTTGCACTACCAGAGAAGAGCCAGCAAAATATGATACAGCTCCAGAGATACAGAGCAGTCCAAACAGCAGAGACAGCATCCAAAACAAGCCAGAGGAACCTGGAAAAAAACAAAACAAGAAAACATTATCAGTGGAAATGTACTTTATTAACTTTATTAATAGTAATTAGTAATTGTCATATGTGTGTCACTTAATTTATGTAATCTTTACTGTGTGGTTTTACATCAAAAGGAGAAACATGACTGACTGACATAGATTTTTGGGACTTACGAGCTCCTCTTTGTGCAGAATCCACCTCAGGTTTAGTTACATCCTGTTCTGAAGCTGCAGAGTGGATCTATAGACACAAAACAGAACCAGACTAAACATTATCAAACCAGAATCAATTCAGCATCTAATTACTGATTAATGAATTATGATTAATTAATAATTCACTGTAGTTACTGTAGTCTGGATAGTGAATAAATCCAATTATATACTCTATTAATGAATGTATAAACTAAATATCTGAAAAGTAAAATATATTTTTGTTTTTTAAATTTTTACTTTTTAATTTTTTTAAATTTTATTTAATGAGAATACATTTTACCTTTGTTTAGTAATTATTTATAGTGATTTTTATATTTTATTTTTTACACTGTGTGCTATCTATCTATCTATCTATCTATCTATCTATCTATCTATCTATCTATCTATCTATCTATCTAATTTATACTAGGTACTGCATCATTTACTGTAGATTTTTAATAATATATACTGATACTGAATAATTTATCGTAGCCTGTTCAGACTCACCTGTGGATCGTTCTGTCTCGAGCAGAAGGGAGTGATGGTTCCTCCACAGTAGAAGCACAGCTGAGTGTATTTAGGGGTTCTTGAGCTGCAAGTTTCATTACAAACACACACATATCTTGAGCGGGATTTATGGCAACGTCTCTTCTGACCACTGATTAATTCAGTTCTGTAAAAAGAAACAATAACAGAATTAATCTGCAGTGTAAAAATGTCGACTGAAGTAAATTTAACATTTCACTGAATGTGAAAAAAACATCCACAAATAAAAGTATGCCTCGGTTGCAAGCAACTTATAACTATTAATAATGTTTATGAATTATACTAGTAATGTTTAACAATACAACTGACTATGCTAGTGTTTACAAAAGGTATTTTATAATAACATGAATGCTGGAAATATATATTTTATACTACTTTATTGAGCTGACCACTCGGAGCTATACTCACCACTACAGCGTGTACACACTCCACTGACGTAGGTGCACGAAACGGCCTACACACAGTATACCCATGAGCTATTACATGCTGACCTCAGCAGGTGGCGCCAAAACTCATTTAGCAGGAATTTCACTTAATAACCTTAAACAGCAGTTGTACCCCATTACATATATATGATTCGAAAAGCATAAATATGGGTTATTAGGTGAAATAAATAAGCTAGTTAATTACTTAATATAGGCTATTCTGTTAATTCCGAGCAGTTATACAAACTGAAAGCTGAACAGGAAGTTAGCCAAAACAACAGCACAGCTGAACTGATACTGTTAAATAACATTTTCTTATTATTTTAGACAGAATATACAGTTATGTGGCTTCCAGCTTACATTTGCTGTTGAAATAAACAGGTATATAGTATATGCTATTAGTAGTTTCAAAGTCTGGTCAGGCTGTTAAACAGGAAGTTATGTCGTTAGCTGAAGAGAAGCATTACACAGAACTACTGAAAGCAGCTCTTTAGAATATCATTCCTACAGTTTAATATGGATACACGATTAAAAATGATACTACAGGAAATACAGGTTTATTAATTAGGTTCATTAATATATGCTCGTCTGAACAGTTTACAATCAGTTATCTAAAACACAGCAGCACTAACAGCATCGAAACAATGCAAATAAAGGTCTAATTTCGGCTCATAGTAAAGTGATAAAGTGATATAATCACCTGGTTATTATTACACAGAGATTTGTATTCTCTCATTAGTTCCTGCATTCTCTACACGAGGCAAACACAGGGTTGCCAGCTCACGATAAATTCCTCATCCTAAAAACTTACTTAAGTTGAATCTAATCCCAGATCTAATATGTCCAATCACACACACATACACACACCTACACACACACACACACACACACACACACACACACACACACACACACACAATATATATATACGCACACACACACACACACACACACACACACACACACACACACACACGCATATATATATATATATATATATATATATATATATATATGTGTGTGTGTGTGTGTGTGTACTCGCCTTAGTTCTTAATTCCGTACATTTTTAATAGGTTTTTGAACTTTTTCGAATGCTTGTCTTATTATGGTTATTATCATTAATATCAAAATGTAAGATAATGAAAGAGGGGGAATAAATAACAGTACGCTATAAATGCTTGCATTTAATACACTATCGCCCTTTGACTTCTCTCTCTGCTCTTCTCTGGCCCAGGTTTGGTCTGTGTGAACAGTAGCATCTGTGTCTGGACCCGCTTTTTACAAACAAGCACAACTGAAAAGGTCGAATCTGGCAACTCTGAAGCGAAACGACGGTCGTGGCTTGCGTCACATTTTGTGATTGGCTGAGTCAGACCACGTGACTTGCTAGCGAGCCAATTGGATTCGCTGTTCACATCTGCTTTCACTTTCGATTAGCTTAAAAAAATTCTACATTCAATAAGTCCAAAATAATGTCACAACTCAAACTGAAACTACCACCCCAATTCCAAAAAGTTGGGACAAGACCCTACATCTCAAAAATGTGTTGGGACAGAGGCCACAAAAGTCTAGTAAAATAAGTGGTGCTAACAAAAATAAAATAACTGGCGAAATAAGTCACATGACTGGGTATAAAAAGAGCATTTTAGAGAGGCAGAGTTTCTCAGAAGCAAACATGGGCAGATGTCCGTCAGTTTAATTATGGAATTTTAAACTGGTTCTTGTGACTAACTAGATATACAGGTTATATAGTCTCCCTGCTGCCATACACTGAACACTGTGACATGCTAAACCCTTTTGTTTCATAAAATAAACAAATTATTTTGCTATTTCACTGTCATTTTACAGGAATATGTTTCTAGGAACATGTATCTAAAACAAAACTGATAAAAGAAGCCCAAAAGCATGATCACATTCTAATACAATAATTAAACAAATCAAAAACAATAAAAGAAAACAAAAATGACCCAAGATGTTACCTTTTAACCACTTAAAATAAATGAGTTCACTACAATATAATTGACTGCATATTTTGTAATGATAAAAACCCAACAAAACCCTATGGCTGTGTATTTTCTGCTTTGTATACTTAACTCTGTTACCAAACTGTATTCAGAGGCTCTTTGAACTCAGAGAGAGAGAGAGAGAGAGAGAGAGAGAGAGAGAGAGAGAGAGAGAGAGAGAGAGAGAGAGAGAGTTGCTATGAATTTGTACGGAATATTGAAGTTTAAAAAATAGCATAAACTACCATAAAAAAGACACATATTGGTTAAGCTTGTGGAATGAACGTGACAAGACGTTAACAATTATACTTTACTCAGCAAATAAAAAATGTTAAAAAATAATGTTATAAACAAATATAAAAATGAGGAATGTTCAATGATTTTTATGAAATTGGGGCAATTTGGATTTTGCATTAAATTTGTGTTGTGTTTGTCTAAAATAAAGGTTTAAAGGTAAACTTTGTAAAAAGGCAAAATAAGCAAATTCTTCAGCCTAAAACTATTCGACCAATGTTTGTTATTTATTTACTTAGCTATTTATCTACTTTATCTTTTTTCTAGAAATAGCTGGTGATTTATGTTATTATTTTCAATTTTTGTTCTTTTTGTATTGCAAAAAGTATTTGTATTGCATTGTTTGGACATATATATATATAGCTAGCTCTGGCCACTCTGGGAAGATGCAATACCTCTGCCAAAGGAAATACTCAGTCTCTATTAAATAAATTCTGACTTTAAAGCTGATTTATTTTATATCATTTTCATTACAACTACAGAACTGTCCAAGTATGTGGGCACCATGAATGAAAGGGTTAAACATGTTTCATCTTCTGTTAGCAGCACTCCACCCCCCACCCCCCCCGTCTCTTTCTCTCTCTCTCTCTCTCTCTCTCTGTCTGTCTGTCTCTCTCTCTCTCTCTCTCTCTCTCTCTGTCTCTCTCCCTTTGTCTCTCTGTCTCTCTCTCTCTCTCTCTCTCTCTCTCTCTCTCTCTGTGATGACATCTTTGTGGTTGTGTCTACTCAGTGGTTTCTATACTGATGGTGTAAGAGTCGTTCACTTGCTGATCTTGCAGTAGGTGGGGAGGAAGTTGCAGAACTGAGTCCACCAAACACTACTCTTAACCCTACACACACACACACACACACGCACACACACAAATCTCAGACTTTTATGTCTATAATGGGCTGCACCTGTCAAAGACTGTAGGCAAGGCATTGGCACGGCTTGTGCAGCATAGCTGGTTTCTCACCATCATAATAAAGAATATATATGAACAGTTATAGTGCTTTATATTTAAGCAATAACATTAAAGCCACCACATTGGTGGACAATACATGTAAGAATAAGGAGATGACTGGTGGATGTATGTCAGTTTCACTTCTTTCTTGCACCCAGTTGTGACCATTGTCAGATTTAGCATAAAGGAGGGTAAGTTTCCCACAATGCCTACATGACGTACTTGATTCTTAACGGAAAAGCTGATGTAAAGCAGGAAGAACAATGAAATACAGGGTATTTCAGAAGACAGCAGCACTTTAACCACATTCATCTGATGAAGCTCCTCCTGTTCTCTGCATTCATTCTTCGTGTTCAGGAGATGAACGCTGCTTAATGAAGGTAGGATTATATTTCTAGTGCTTTTAGAATTAGTACAGAGTTGTTCATTCAGACTAAATGGAGAGAGAAGTGAAGTGATGTTAAGCTTTGTGTTGTCTTTATGATAAAAAGTGGTCACTGGTGGTCATTTATACTATAAAACATGTAGATAACATCTTTATTTTCATTATCTGTCCTAAATAGTAAAGTCATGTTTGAATACAAAAGACATTGGTGGTCCACTTCCATCTTCATCATCATCCTCAGTCACTGATGATGATAAATGGAGGAAGATGCAGATTTCAGTGTTCATCATTGAAGAAAAAGTAAATCAGCAGATAAACTTTATCATAATGCACTGTGTGTTGTTTGCATTATTAGATCTCAGACGTCAGTTGTGGTCTGAGAGTTTTGAGATTAGTTTCAAGTTCTAGTGAGAGAAAATGGAACTACAACAGTCTAAAAACTCCAGACAAAAACAAGGAGAAAAGTGACTCATTAACATGTAAATTGTTCATCACCTCTTTAAACCAGACATCACACCTCTCCCAGAAGTACTGGGACTCCACTGTTTATTGATACCAATAAATTATATACAATATTCAGAGAGAGAGAGAGAGAGAGAGAGAGAGAGAGAGAGAGAGAGAGAGAAGTGAAGAACTAGTAGGAGGATCTCTAGGCCAATTTAAGTATTCATTGAGTGGAAGTGTGTGTGTGTGCACGCTTGCTTGAGTTGCTATTGTCCAGAGTCCAGTGAAGGTGTGTGTGTGTTGATTTAGTCTGGGGGTGTGTGTGCTTGTGCTGTTGTCCAGAATTCAGAGTCTGATTGGCCTGGGGAGATGCAGGTTATTAGAAGAACACAATGTGCTGTATAAATATAGTTAGCTATTTTTAAGACATTTTTAAATTTGTTACTACAACCTCAATAAAAAAAAGTTGGGATGCTGTGCAAAATAATACAGTTGAATAAAAACAGAATGCAGAATTTGCAAATATTGTAGATCTATTTTTCAGTCTCAGTAAAACATAGAACACATGTTGAAAGTGCCAGAGATGTTAAAAGTGCGATATTTGACCATTTCATTAAGAATTTTATCCCAATTAGAACTTCATGGCAGCACAGCATTTGTCATGTCCTCGCCTGACCCTCATCCAATTCCTAGAATGTGTGTCATTGGCCACATCCTCTGTTGTGTGATTGTTTCAGCCTGCTCATTGTGTATTCCTAGATTAATGCTCTTATAAGTAGTCCCTGGTTGTGTCTGTCATTGTCCGTCATTGAATGTAAAGGCCTGTGTTTTGTGCTCAATTAACCATCTGTGTTGGATTACACTCCTGCCTCCATTCTCCACATCATCCTCAAAACATTACAGCATCTCAAAAAAGTTGGAAAAGTATGTGGTTCTAGTGGAAAAAACAGCTGGAGTGGTAATTTGCAGCTCAGTCACATGACTGGGTATAAAAATAGCATTTTAGAGAGACTCTCAGAAGCAAAAATGTGCAGAACTTCACCAATTAAAAAAATGTGTAACAATTTCAGAAAAAAGTTCATTAACATAAAATTACGAAGACTTTAAATATCCCACCATCTATGTACATAATATCTGTGAGGAGTGGAGGGCAATGGAAAAGCAGACACTCGCAGATAAGTAATAAAAGTATATTTACTTAAAGTTATCAGAAGCAGCAAACGTAACCATACACAAACAGAGGTCATACATGGAGGAGAACGCCCAAACAACAGTTTCCAAAAGGGCAAGGCAGGGGCGAAGTCAAGAGGGAGACAGGTCATACACAGGCAAAAACACAATAAACACGGTTTAGTTCACAAAAGAAGGTCAAGGTCAAAAAGCCAAAAAACAGGTAATAATGAGAAATAATAATCAAAAGAAAAATGCTCGGTAAGGCACAGTGAAAGTCAGAGTGACAATACTTCACATTTGGTGGTGGTTTGAGGAGTGCTTTTAAAGAGAACTCAGGATTAGGAACAGGTGTGCATAATCAGTACTGAGGAGAGAGCGACCTTCGCGCTGTACTGTGATTGGCTGCTTGTGTCAGCGGCAGTTGTGGTGGCTGCTGGGAGTTGGAGTCCGTAGCGGATGGCTACGTCCTGACAGTATCAAGATTCCGAGAATTTGAAGAAATCTGTGTATGCAAATGACAAGGCTTATGATCTTTGGGCCCTCAACTGGCACTGCAGTAAAAACAGACAAGACTATGGCAATTATTGCATGGGCTGAGGAACACTTCTTGAAATAAATGTCGGTGAACACAGTTCATCATACAATTCACAAATGCAAGTTAAAATCACACAAAGTGGTTTTTGGAAACCACTGATATCATATCCTGTGGACTCAAAAGTAGGAACCACAACAGCATAGCTCCACAGAAGAAGAGTCTGGCTGCTGAACTAGGCTGATTGCAGTCCAGCCCTTTCTTCTACACATAAGTAAAACATGGCCATTCATTTTTGAGATTCCTTCTGCCATAAAGTTCTGAATGAGTTGGTAAAATGTCTCACTGCCATGCTGCCAAGATAGTGGTGTGGAGAGGAGAACAAAAGCAGGAGTAAATCCAGACCCGGCGGCATGGGGGGACAATGCCCCCCCCCCACAGAGTGAGCCGTGCCCCCCCCTGATTGGACTGGAAGCTGTTTATATGTTTTGTTTTTTGTTTTTACCTCGGCGTGGCCATCTTTCTATTTTTTCTATCTCGGTTTGTCAGTCATACAATTCAACCAATCAATGAAGGCAAGGCAAGGTTCTAGCCAATTCCACTTAGAGGGGGGCGGGTCACTGACTTTAATGTTCATTTTAGAGAAAGCGCGTGCGTGTGTGTGTGTGTGTGTGTGTGTGAGTGTGTGTGAGAGAGAGAGAGAGAGAGAGGGAGACTGAACGTCTGTTCACGTGATGCTCCGCCAGTATTTTGACTGTCTTAATGACTGTTTAGCTGCATGATTCTAATCATTTTCTAGACTATTTATTAATTTGCGGGATTTTTGGACATGTACATCTCGTCCCGCTCCCGCGACGACTGACTGACTGACTGACCGCTCCCGCAAGAGATGATTAAATCAGTGTTCAGCCTGACATCAGTGCTTATGTTTATCACTGCATGTGTTAATGCTTATGTTTGACTTTTAATTTAATTGAATGAACACAATACTGCATTGTTGTTTTTTTTTGTTAGATTTTGGGATTTTATTGAGAGATTGTTTCTCAGTACTGTAGTAGGAGTGGTCAAAGAGCTGCTGTTCAACTTGAAGCAAATAAAATGTTTGTTCAAAAAATGTGCCCCCCTGAAAAAATACAATGCCCCCCCTTTAAATTGTTTCTGCAGCCGGGTCTGAGTAAATCAAGCATGAATGTTTAATAACCAAAGAAAACAAACATAAACTTCACAGGGTAGACAAGCACAAGGTAACACAAACTCTAGCGTAGGGTGACCAAACGTCCGTATTTCCTGGGACATGTCTGTATTTCACGTCCTGTCCCGGGCGTCCTGGTTTTTTTTTTTAAAAAGTGAGGAAATGTCCTGGTTTTTAAATTACCTTCATTGGACCATTAAAATTAAAATTTATAGGCACTAGGGCACTGCTCACAGCGCTGTGTGTGACGTAATCCCTGAGCCCCGTCAGTGAGGGCAGCCCTGTTCTTAATCAGAATGTAGACAGCGTGACTGTCAGTAGCAAGCAACATGCCGAAGCGCAAGTGTATGTTTACCGACGATTTACAAAAGAGTTTCCCCGCTTTCAGACCGGGTCAAGACAAATGGGAAGCCTT
>BRDA01006442.1:0-10225 GCA_036984385.1 Crenuchus spilurus
TAATAGTGTTTATTGAGGTTGTTTATGGACTAATATCTCCTATTCTATTGATTAATAGTGTTTATTGAGGTTGTATCTCCTATTATAGTGATTAAATAGTGTTTATTGAAGTTGTTTATAGACTAATATCTCCTATTTTTGTGATTAATAGTGTTTATTGAGGTTGGTTATGGGCTAATATCTCATATTCTTGTGATTAATAATGTTTATTGAGGTTGTTTATGGACTAATATCTCCTATTCTAGTGATTAATAGTGTTTATTGAGGTTGTTAAGGGACTAATATCTCCTATTCTTGTGATTAATAGTGTTTATTGAGGTTGTTTATGGACTAATATCTCCTATTCTAGTGATTAATGTTTATTGAAGTTGGTTATGGACTAATATCTCCTATTCTTGTGATTAATAATGTTTATTGAGGTTGTTTATGGACTAATATCTAATATTCTAGTGATTAATAGTGTTTATTGAGGTTGTTTATGGACTAATATCTCCTATTCTAGTGATTAATAGTGTTCATTGAGGTTGTTAAGG
This sequence comes from Crenuchus spilurus, assembly GCA_036984385.1. Taxonomy (NCBI): domain Eukaryota; kingdom Metazoa; phylum Chordata; class Actinopteri; order Characiformes; family Crenuchidae; genus Crenuchus; species Crenuchus spilurus. The sequence continues at coordinate 534 of BRDA01006442.1, forward strand.
GACTAATATCACCTATTCTTGTGATTAATAGTGTTTATTGAGGTTGTTTATGGACTAATATCTCATATTTTTGTGATTAATAGTGTTTATTGAGGTTGGTTATGGACTAATATCTCATATTCTTGTGATTAATAGTGTTTATTGAGGTTGTTTATGGACTAATATCTCATATTTTTGTGATTAATAGTGTTTATTGAGTTTGTTTATGGATTAATATCTCCTATTTAAGTAAATATAGTGTTGAGGTTGTTTATGGACTAATGTCTATTCTAGTGTAGACACAATATTATTTAATCCTATAATGTCTGTCATGAAATATGTGCTTAACTTTTGGTAGAATGTTCATGTATCTGTATTAAAGCCTGTACAACTTGTGGGAGACCACATCTGAGCTAAACATCAGTGACAGTGTCCTACCTCGCCCTTCTACCAGAGAAGACTGAATATCTGGATAAGCAACATTTGTGGAGTCTTCACAGATATCGAGCTACAGTTAAAAGCTTAAATCCAAGAGATGATGTCAAGTTAAAATTGAATGATAAAATTTTTTTTTGAGTTTTATTATAATTCATTATATTTTTATTTAATTTGTAATTTAGAAATGAATCATGTACAATCAAGTTTCAAACCTCTGCCTGTCAAATAGGAATGCAATCTATTACTTGGAGCTTCTTTCACACTCGTCTATCTGACTGCTCCACTATGACACACTGTTAAGAGCTTATATAACTGAAACCACAGCCATCGTCATTGTCTGTTGTGTTGCTGCTTTGTACATTGTCTTGCAAGCCAGATGTCTGACTATTGTCTACATTGACAGGAAAGGGCAATCTGACTGCCAACCATTAACCAAATAACCAACAATTTTCTGTTGTTTTCCTCTGACATACACGGGCAGGTGATTTTCAGAATTGGACTACAAGAAAAATAGATCTGTGGAAAACAAATTTGTCAGGTTTCATTTTTTTCAACCCAATGACTACCTATTCCTGCCTTCAGATCGATATTAATGCCACTCGGCACAAAGCAAACCACGGCTTGGACAAGTATGTTTCCTGTTTCACTAAAAGCAGTGCACATATGTATGTGTGCACAGAAATGTATATAGCAGTTAGATATGCTGTCCTTATATAGAGAGTACCAGTCAAAAATTTTGACACCCATTCTGGACATTCAGTGGTTTTTCATTATTAAAAATGTTCTGCATTGTAGATTAATACTAAAGTCATCCAAACTATGAATAAACACATCTGTAATTATGAATAAACACATCTGTAATTATTTAGTAAACAAGCAAGTAAACAAACCAGAATATGTTTATATTTGACATTCTTCACAGTAGGCACCTCTTGTGTTAGATGCCAGCTTTCTTGGCATTTTCTCAGTCAGCTTTATGAGGTAGTCACCTGAATGGCTTTCAGTTAACAGCTGTGTCTTGTCCAGAGTTCATGACTTGCATTTATTGCCTCTTAATGTGTTTGAGACATCAGTTGTGTGTCTACTTTGAAGTAAAATCTAAAATTACACTGAGAGAACATCTTTTTCAGGGATGTTCATGCATTTTTCAACAAGACAATGCAAAACCACATGCTGCACACATTACAAAAACATGGTCTTTAAGGTGTTGTGAGAAGGAATGGCAACACTACAAAGTAGTAAATGCTTTATTGTCAGTTTTTAATATGTTGTAGACCACACAAGGCATGAAATATTTTGGGTTCATATTGGCTGCAGTGAAATTAAAGTGAAAGCAAATATAAGAAACACTGCATCATTTTACCTGATGTTTTTCCTAATTAAAGTTGATTTTTATGTTAAAATCTGACAAGAAAACACATAAATATGTATGTAAGTCCCCCATTTTTATTATTCATCTGTTGCAGTAGACCAATAATAAAGGTCTAACTGATCTGAAATCAGCTCATAGAATGAATGAATGAATGAATGTTACACTTATATAGCGCCTTTCAAGATACCCAAGGATGCTTTACAATCAACACACTCCATTTACGCACACTCAACCACACACACTGGAGAGAAGCGGCAGCCAATCACGCACAGCGTACTCTCAACCTGAAGCAACCGTCCACCTGGAGGACTGCATCCAGCACTAGGGGGATCACCCAAGACAGAGTGCCATACATACATACACAGACATACACACCAGTGTAATTTTTTTTTTTTTTTAGAGTAGCCAATTCACCTGATCTCCATGTTTTTGGACTGTGGGAGGAAACCGGAGTCCCTGGAGGAAACCCACGTAGACACAGGGAGAACATGGAGACTCTGCTCAGATGGGGACTCGAACCCAAGACCTCAGTGCTGAGAGGCGAACATGCTAACCACTAAGCCACCGTGCCGCCATAGAGTCACTGTGCTTATGCTTGGATCAATTTTTTAACACTTTAGGCTAGTCGCCTGTCCACCATTATAACATTCATAGAATCAAGGTTTTATACAGTATATATTCAGCTTAGACAGCCTTTTATTTAAGACTGCTGAATTCTATGACAGGTACACCACTGGTTTATGGCAGAAGCTTGATCTCTCAGATATGCCATATTTTGGGTTTGTGCCACAATCAGCTATCTTATGATCATGCTCTGAATATGATTTACTAAAAATCACAGAAATGTGGTTGTGACTCAGGGACAACGACACCTTCATCTCTTCATATCATCTCCCTTCATCATGTCTGTATTCATGTAGTCATGTTCACTTCAGCTCATCAGTGGTTTCAATTCAAGCTCCATTCTCTCAGAAGTAATCAAAGCCATGTGTCTTCAGGCTATAATTGCGCTGGGCAGAACTGCAGTCCTTCATAGCAATGAATGAGGTTATGCTATCATTACCTCAGAACTTGGCAGATGCCTCTTCTGCAAAACCCTTGTCCTCTGTGCAATATCGGGGTGTGGCGCTGTTCCAGTTCATTGAGTTGTCATCACTGGTCACTTCCCCTAAGCACTGTCCCTCTGAGAGAGCCATCTGGCACAGGTTCACAACTCAGCTCAGGAGCTCAGCAGTATCTGCTGCTATTGTGTGTGATTAGACCACTTCCTCACATGGTTAGCCACGTCTAGCGCAATTACCAACCAGAAGGTAGGAACAAAACCCAGGAGAGGCCACTCTGCTGTTGTCATGACTGGCTATTACCTACTGTTTGGAGATTCTGCTGGGAAAAGACCTGAATTTATTGTGCCTGGGACATATGTAGGACTGCACCAATAATAATAACACAGTTTCTTTGTGTAAAATCCAAAGGTGTCAAAAGTATTCACATTCATTACTCAGGTAGAAGTATAGGTACTACGGTTTAAAAAGACCTTTATAGAAGTTGAAGTATCAACTTTTTACTCAAGTAAAAGTACAAACGTACTGGTTTCAAAACTACTTAAAGTATAAAAGTAAAAGTAATGTAAGGAAAACCAATGCCAAAACTTAGGCTGTGTAACAGGGCCATATAGTACACTACACAACCCCCCACCCCCATAATACATTTTTTCTAAAAGCCGTAATTACTATAATATTGTATTAAAATGGTTATGTTGACATTTTTTTGGGATGTACTGGCTGCCTTTTTCAGCTGCATATATGCCCCTTAAAAATTAATACATTTTAGTAATGTAAGAGCCATTTTGCACTAAATGTTTATTTAATAGCAATTGTATTGCTATTTTGTGTTTTATGTTCTTCTAGGTTATTTAGGAGCATTGTTTTAGTATTTAGAGTAAGTCCTTTATTTTTCTGGCAATCGATTGCTTTCCCTGATTGCAAACTTACTCTGTACTCCATTACTTTTCCCTGAGGAGATCAGGGCAGTAGTTTAAGGTAGCATGAGGAGCTACAGTTTTCTTAGCATAGCCTGTTATGCTAAGCAACATTTTTTATTTATTCATTTGTTCGTTATCCTGGTAAAAACAATACAAACAGACTGGTGTGAAAAACAAGACAGAATAAATGTGTTTGAGGACTACTCTTCGTGTCTTTCTGTTGCCTTTGGAGGATATTGGATCCGCAGGCACGAGTTAGAAACTTTAAGCGCTGCCTTATAGCGCTTATAGTGCTGCATATTAGCGGACCATATATTATGCGTAGTACTGAGCTCAGGGTTGCCAGGTCCAACAAAAATATCCAGCCCAAAGTCAGTCTAAAACCCACCCTTCAGAAACTTAAACTAGCCCAAAATATATGTCTGGCACACCTTTGAAGCAAATGGCAAAAAACTATGAGTGTACGACTTAGTATTTTGTTTATAAGGGATTTATTATCAGTCCATCTTTTTCTTTTTCCCAGTCCTTGCAATACCACCTCCCGTATTTCCACATTTACCTGGCATATTAGCTAGTGACTGTTTTTTCTTCACCTTCTCTCTCTCTCTCTCTCTCTCTCTCTCTCACTCTCTCTCCTTTACAGGCTATCTTTCCTATATTGTTATGTTCTCTTCATTGTTATTGTTGTATGCCCGCCGTGTTGAAGTAATATCCTAGGCAACACCCTGTTTTTTGTTGTTTTTTTGGCGGCCGCTGTAATTTTTAAAAGTAGACCAAAAAAGGCACCCGCCACCCTTGAATTTTCCCCCGCGACTAGATTTTCAAACAAGCCCAATTTGGCGTGAAAACGTCAACCTGGCAACTCTGACTGAGCTGGAGAGAGACGAGACACGTGATGTGCAGGTGAGATGGATCGCTTAACCAACAGGATATCAGAATGGTATATGTTTATACTCAATCAAATTCACTCTTTCTGGATGGCGCAGTTTATCTGGATAGGATGTTTTTTTAATGATGACAAACGGAGAAATAACGAGGCTGTAGAAGTTAATAAAGCTAGTAGAAAGCTTTCAGTTACTCCAACAAAAGCAGGATAAACTTTTTTAAACACTTGATTTTGGAAGAAACAGTGAATAAGCAATAGTCCCAGTATTTTTGCTCCTGAGATGTATGTAAATGTATTGCGTTTTTAGTGACTGGGCTGTTTTGACAGCTTAGCTGCTACAGACCTTTTTCTCAAAAGCATCAGAGCAGCCTCTGTGGTAATTGTGGAGGGAGGGTGTTCAAAATGATAGTCTCATTCATTTAACTACAGTAGTTGTGTAATGATGCTTCTGGGAAACACACTCCAGGCTAGGGAGGGCGCATTACATCCATCTAATTTTTAAAAAAGACTGAAGAAATGTCAGGTTTTCGGGATAAGGGCCCTAGTGTAGCCAGCCTGAAAGCAGTGATGCTGCGTGAGGATTACTGTATGGAGGTGGCGGGGTTGAGGTTGTTGAAGATGCTTCTAAAAATGGGCCTTTGGGGAATCTATCAAAACACTCCCACTACCAGTCACAGCATCAGAGGATTAATTCAAAAGAGAGAGAGAAAGACAGTGAGAGAGTTTGATTAGGTGGAGACAGCTCTGAGCGTGCTCACGCTGCACGTCCTGTCTTCTCCACCAAAGATAAGGCTTGTGAATGACAAGGTGATGATCTGACTCCCTCTGCTTCTCTCCTCTGTCGTCTGGCTCTCTCCTTCTCTCTGTAAACAAGAGTAGTCCCATTCCTCCAGCTCTGCCATGGAGTTCACACCTCTGTCCATCTTTCTCCCTCTGTTCTTCCTCATCATCGGTCTTGGGGACTACCCAAGGCAGGGTTGCACCTGCTGTTGGATCTGGGTGAAGAAGCCCACTCGAGCATGGCTGCTGTGACAGGGTGGCATGGCGTCAGCCACAGCTGCCACAGAAACATTTCGTCCTCCATAATGCCACAGTGACTCACGCTCTGACAGGGTCCTGCTCCAGAAAACTCATCTAAAACTACTGTCTCCATCTTCCCACACAGTGTCTCCTCAAAACTGCAACTCTCTACAACCTCTGCAGGAACTTTTAGCATGTGAAATCATACCACATCTACTCAATGTTGCTCATAATGAAACTTGTAGGAATACCCAATTTAGCCCCCAAAAGTAGCGGAAGCCAATCAACCCACCCATCCAATGGGCTCTCCTAATTACTTGTCCCTGACTCTAGAAAGGTGAAGACTAGCCTCCTCTGATGCATGTGAATTCAGGCTCCGCCTCTTTTTTAACTGATGCGAAACATCATCACTGGATAGCCAACACGCCCAGAGGATAGCACAGGATCCTCAGTTCTGATGGATCGGCTGGAAGACACCTGAGCCAGCAGACATGACTTAGTAGTGCTGGGGAGAGAGTCAACTTTGCTCTCTTAGCTTATTTGCTTGCTGATGCTGATTGTGATCTTCTAATTAAGAGATTAAGATTAAGATCAACCAATGTGATTTCTCACACAACGGAATTTGACCTCCGCATTTAACCCATTTGTGCAGTGAAGCACACACACACTAGTGAACACACTAGGCTGTGAGAATTTGTGCCCTAAGCGGTGGGCAGCCTTTATCCACCGGTGCCCAGAGAGCAGTTAGGGGTTTACGTGCCTTGCTCAAGGGCACTTCAGTCATGTCCTGTCTGGGGACTGAACCAGCAACCTTCTGGTCACAAGACCAGATCCTTACCACTAGGCCATGGCTTCCCCCTAATCTGGCCTCATGGCCAAATACTGTTAAAGTATTGCATGTAACAAAGTGTAGTACATAAATAAAAATAAAAACCTGCAATTTTCAGTACGTTTACAAAGCAGGTTCTTTTTAGTTACCAATGCAAATGTGGTAGATTAGATTCAACAATTTGCCACACAATGGAATATGACTTCCACATTTAACCCATCCATGCAGTGAAACACACACACTAGTGAACATGTGAGAACATGTGCCTGAAGTGGTGGGCAGTCCCATCCATTGTGCCCGGGGAGCAGTTGGTGGTTAGGTGCCATGCTCAAGTACACTTCAGTCATCGGATCAAACCAGATCCCTAACCAGCAGGCCACATATGGCATATAAATGTTTATAATAATTACTTTCCATGGAATTTCTCCATGTTTCAGTGAGTTATGAGTGAAAAATAACACTTTTAATATCACCAGCAAACACCAAGATTTTAAGCATTAAGATGAAAGTGATGCTAAATGTAAACAGCAGCAGATATTGAAAATTGTATACTTGCTAAAACATTTTCAGCAAACCTCTAATACTGCATCTACTATCAGTAAAAACAGTGAAATGCAAACTGCTCAGAGCTGCACAGTGACGGCATGTATGTAATTGATATAGAATGTGATTCACACAGTAGGTGAAAAGAAATGTATGTGCATACTAAACTGGGTTAAAGAAGATTCATGTGTGAAAAATGGATATGCACTCCGTTTCTGCTTCTGTTCTCCAGTCTTTTAGATGACAGCAATCTCTTTTCACACTCTATCAGGATGCTTTTCTCCATGGAAACAGTTTTTTCACTCTTGTGCACTTTTGAACCTGCTTTAATAACACCACTGCTTGCTCAGTCCAAAGGTTGAAGCCTGTTATGACTTTTATCCTGATGTTAGGAGATTTCACCTCTTTTCCTTTATGATTCATGGAGTTTGCTCACTTTCATAATTCAGCCATTTTCTAACCAGAGCCATCAGCATGGCACACATTTTCAGCTGGATCATTAAAGCAGAATTGCGAGATTAAAGATGAATTTGACGGATTTAAAGGAAGATGCATTCACTGACTTAGAATGTTTCAATCTAGAGAAACATTAAAGATTTATTCGTGTAACTGAGCTGTGAGAATGTTAGGAATCTTTGTAAAGTTTGTAAACTCACACTCTTAAGAGATGGTTCTTCAAGGGTTCTTTAGTAAAAAAAAAATGGTTCTAAATAGAACCATGAACAGTCAAAGAACCCTTAGCGTGGATAAAAGGTTCTTCAAATTGTTGAGGAATGTGTTGTAAAGTGGAACCTCAGTTATTGCACAATTCTGTTATTGTTGACTTTCTTTGGTGAAATTGTGTCCCAGTTATTGTTCATCTGCCCAGTTTTCATCTGTGTGCCCACATGACTCACTGCTAATTTCATTAAAACAAAGCATCTACCTACACATTCATCATTTATCATTTATTATTATTTATGACTTTGTATGCCAAGAAGAGTCTTCAGTAAAGGTAAAAGCTGTTACGGGACTGTACCCAGACTTATGAATGAAACTAAACACAGAACAGACAGAAGCTAAAGAGTTTCACAAAAAACAAAACGCTTGAGAAGCACACAAATAAAAACGGTCAAAACATACTAAAACACGTCACACTGAAGCAACGGCGCACAGCGATACCACCTGAAAATGAGTGTGGAAAAACATATAGTGGCCAAGAACCACGAGGACGGGTGCACAAAACAAAGGCTGCCATATTGTTAATGTTCATGAGTTCACCATCAGGAGAACACTGAACCACAATGGTGTGCATGGCAGGGTTGTAAGGAGAAAGCCACTGCTCTCTAAAAAGAACATTGCTGCTCATCTGCAGTTTGCTAAAGATCACGTGGACAAGCCAGAAGGCTATTGGAAGAATGCTTTGTGGATGGATGAGACCAAAATACAACTTAAATGAAAGTGTTATGTTTAAAGAAAGAAAAACACTACATTCCAGCATAAGAACCTTATAACATCTGTGAAACATGTTGGTGGGAGTATCATGGTTTGGACCTTTTACACCATTCACAGTTAAAGGTGACCACTTCTCCTCAGTCTTTTCTGGAAAATCCCACACATAATATTTGAGTGTGTCAGTGAGGATGTGGTAGATTTCTTACCGACTTAAATGTGCATCATTGGCCTAAATCTCTTTAGTCCTCCAGGCGTATTGCCTGTAGTGAATGGATGGCAGAGACAGACACTTTAAGACTCATTCAGTACCATCCAACATGTCATAATAAATCATTTCAATTCTTTTGCTGTGGGTCCAGCCATGCTGAAAAGACACTTGGATACTCCATTAAGGCTTCAATTGACTGATACAAAAACAGGCAACACTAACATCAGAGGAAAATGGTCCATTTCTAGCCAAGAGATCATTAGCACCAAACATTGTGTACAGCATATCAACATGCATCATCACTGCATTAAATAACACTGTGAAACTAGTCAATGACATATTTAAATGTACTTATTATGAGATTATTGAAATTATTAGACAGTTACAGGAAAATATAATTTGTACAGGGCATTTTATAGTGAAATGGTGAAAAAATAAGGCACATACAGTACCAGTCAAAGGTTTGGACACCTTCTCATTCAATGTTTTTATTAGTTTCCTACATTGTAAATTAACACTGAAGTCATCCAGACTATGAGGGAACACATAATGAATCATGTAGTAAACTTAAAAGTGTTAAACAAACCAAAACATGTTTTAGATTCTTCAAAGTAGACACACAACTGATGTCTCAAACACATTAAGAGGCAATAAATGCAAGTCATGAACTCTTGACAAGACACAGCTGTTAACTGAAAGCCATTCCAGGTGACTACCTCATAAAGTTGACTGAGAAAATGCCAAGAAAGCTGCATCTAAGCAAGAGGTGCCTACTGTGAAGAATGTAACATATAAACATATTCTGGTTTGTTTACTTGTTTGTTTACTAAATAATTACAGATGTATTTATTTATAGTTTGGATGACTTTAGTATTAATCTACAATGCAGAACATTTTTAAATCATGACAAACTAACTTTTAAATCAAGAAAATCTTTTAAAAATGTCTAGAAATACAATGAAAAGTCTTAATATTCTTGTGGCATTAGATATTGACTGGATT
>BRDA01006442.1:10235-21155 GCA_036984385.1 Crenuchus spilurus
TTTATTTATGTAGACATTAATAAATCATTTGTTTGTTCATTTGTTTGGTCTTATACAAATATACACTGTAAGAAGTGTCATCCGTGGAGAACGAATCTACGTCGAAAGAACCGTAAAAGAGTCAGTCGAAATACTCTATAAACATATTCTGGTTTGTTTACTTGTTTGTTTACTAAATAATTACAGATGTATTTATTTATAGTTTGGATGACTTTAGTATTAATCTACAATGCAGAACATTTTTAAATCATGACAAACTAACTTTTAAATCAAGAAAATCTTTTAAAAATGTCTAGAAATACAATGAAAAGTCTTAATATTCTTGTGGCATTAGATATTGACTGGATTTAAGATGATTTCCGGTTCCAAAATGACAAAAGTACATGTTTACAGTAAAAAAAAATTATAATAATGCTCCACGAAGAGCTGTTCAGTTACTGAATTTTGGTTATATGGCTCCTGGTTAATGCCCACCACACACTCTGCCCCCCCCAAGCCCTGTCGGAGGCTGACAGCTATGATGATGGTTGGTGCAAACAGCCTGCGCATCAAAATCTCAGCAGCAGTGACAGCTCCGACCCATCACAGCTAAGATACGCAGTGTGACAGCTTAAACAGGATGGGCACCGCTGATGGAGGAAGGTGGGGGGGGACAGGAAGATTAAAGCCCCCCGGTCTCTTTCTGCTATTTTCTAATGCAGTTGTTTGTTCACATATGCAGGAATATTAACACTGAGATGAACCTTCAGCATCCCCTGCTGGTCCAGCAATGTAACCACACTTTTCAAGCACACTGGTCACCTCATTAGGTTCACATACATTGTATCTACACTCAAAGTCTATTTTATCAGCTCCACTGAGCATACAGGTGCACTTTGTTGGTCTACAATTACAGACTGTAGTCCATCTGTTTCTCTGTATACTTTATTAACCTCCTTTCACCTGTTCTTCAGTGGTCAGGACCCCAAAAGAGCAGATATTATTTGGGTGGTGGGTCAGCACTGCAGTGACACTGATGTGGTGCTGGTGTGTTAGTGTGTGTTAGAGTGGTTCGGACACAACAGAGCTGCTAATGTTTTTAGCATCATGTGACCAGCAAAGAAGGACTAGAGGACCAAAACAAACTGTAGCAATGGATGAGTTGCTGTCTGACTTTACATCTACAAGGTGGACCAACAAGGTAGGTGTGTTTAATAGAGTAGACAGAGAGCTAAGTGTTTAAAATCTATTTGTACCAGTTCAACACACACTAACACACCACCACCACGTCGGTGTCACTGCATTACTGAGATTGATCCACCACCCAAATAATACCAGCTCTGTAAGCAACAGGAGGACTGATTTGCATTTTGAGTAGGACAAGATGCTGAAGAATACATCTAAATTTAATTAAATTCATTAAATCCACACTAAAATGCACAATAGAGCTCTGTCACATCAGATTTGCATTTAAAGAGGACCTATTATACCTCTTTTTAACACAGTTCATGGGGGATCTTAATGAAATGTCTGTAGCATCCTTTGTTAAATATGCCAAAAGGTTTAAGCATAACAGTCTTTACAGCCTTACTCAGAACAGTCAGTATGAGTGTCTATTCTTGCTCACCACACACCCTCTTTTAAAAAATGGAAGCAGAAGTGAAAGTTCTGCAATAAAAACTTAATGCTTCAGCACTCAGTATTTATCTAAGCCAGGACTACATCACCTATTCATTCAGCTTCCTGACCAATCAGGAGCTACTACTCAACTTTAAAGGGAAGCAATTCGCCTCCGCATGTGCTGATGTGTCGCCGTCATCCTCCTTCCTCCCCACCACCACTTGGTTGGCCCCAATCCTATTTCCCGGAGGGTGGCTCCACCTCTGCCGCCCATCTGTCCGGCAGTGTCTGTTCTAGTCCAAATGCTGCAGACTTGGGCTGCAGCCGGGGGCCTACGCCAAAGGCACTAATAATTAACTTCTCCGTTAACATCCTCTTTCAAGTTTTTATGGCAGAAGTTCCACAAAAATTCCAGCCAATGACAGTTAAGCTCCTTCATCACACACTATCCTCTTATAATATAAGAGAGTCAACATCGACTCTTGGCTAACCTGAAGTTGATGAATCAATTATTTGGGAGATGACTCCCCACCACTGTCTCAAAAAATAAAGTCCTGTTAAATAGGGGGCTGTGAGTGGCTCAGCAGTCTAAGGCCCTCACACTATGATTAGAGGATTGAAAGTTTGAATCCCAGTCATGCTACGTGCCATCATCAGCCAGGACCTCTGAGAACAAAATTGGCCATGCTCTCTCTAGGCGGTTAAGATGGCACACTCTCCTCAGCACTACTAAATAATGTCGGCTGGCTCAGATATCTGCCAGTCGATCCATCAGAGTTGGGAATTCTGCGCTTTCCTCCAACTGTGTTGGATGCCCAGCAATGTATCGGCAGCAGTTGGAAAAGAGGCGGAGCCTGACTTCACATGCATCAGAGGAGGCCTCTACTAGTCTTCACCCTCCAAGAGTCAGAGATGTTACAAGTGATTAAGAGAGTCCTAGCGGATGGGTGGGTTGATTGGCTACTAATACATTGCTGAGAAAAATTGGGTTTAAATAAAGAAATGTTAAATAAAAACATTCTTGAAACAATAGAAAATGACAAATTGAATGTTCTAAGTACCAAATTTGTAACATTTGTAATGTTCAGAATATGTTATACCAGGGATGATTCTAGGAACAGGGCTTTAGGGGTGCAAATCACCCAGTTAGTCTAGCAGCCCCACAGACTGCACATCGATCATTATGCATAACATTAACTGTCTCGTTTCTCTTGCTGTCCGTCTTCCTTTCTCTCCCCATCACTCTCTCCATTCTCCTGTCCCCTGCTTTGTGCTGGCAGCCAATTGGGAAATATAACAAAGAATTAGTATTTTAATCTAATAACAGACAGATAATAGATCATCAATTTATAGGATTTTTATAGAATATTGAGCTGCTGTGTCAGATTCAAATCACACACTAATTCTAATAATCTGTTATCAATATTATGAAGGTCATTTACAGATTCAGAGGATATGATAAGCACAAACTATAACACAGATGGCCAGTGTGTTACTTTCATTTTAAATATCTTAGCAGATATGATGGTAATAAAACTGCTGGACACTTTTCCGATCATTTTTCTGCCACTTAGGAGCTACATTCTCTATTTTCTGCTTTAATATAAACACAAATCACTGCCTAAATAAGTCATTTCACTACAATATATACACCGCTCTACTTTTTGCCTGTTCATATGAGCTATTCTACAACTACATCACTTACTGTTTAGGAAAAATGACTTCAGCATTTAGGACTACTCATTTTATTTTTAGGGCATCTTGTCACCTGAAAGTTGGCAATGAAGCCACAGTTTTCACTTTTCTCTCACCTGAACCATGTCTGACCACACACACTGGCAGGGCAGGGGTGAGAGTGAGAGAATGAGCATCTAGAACTTATAAAAGATGACATGAGGTTTCAGAGAGAGGCAGAGGAGACTAGAAAACAGAACAGCTGGGTAAGAATGAACAGGCTGTTGTCTCTACTTGAAAATTTGATTGAGAAATGAATTGAAATTCATTCAAATAAAGTGTGTTTACTCCACTGTTTATTTTAATTATAATTATTAACAGCAAAAATATACTAGTATCCACATTGAGTGGGACATTACCAGGAGTCATCACACGGACTGTCTCCCAACCATTCTCCCCCTCATCCTCCACCACACCCTCCCTAGACTCATCCTCTGTCGCCATGATGTCCCAAGGCAGATGTTGGCATATACTCTTATGACCGAAAATTATAAAATAGTTTTCAAAAATCTACTTACATGAGGTACAAATGTGTTGTGCACCTCCTGTGTTTACAGGAAGAGGTCTTTGGTCATCATCCCAAAAGCACACTATAACAGCACATCCTAGAATAGTGGACACCTTGCACTAGCCTCTTGTAGGGAGTGATGATGGGTGGGTGTTGGAGACAAAGGTAACCTCCATCTGCAAGGGTGAAATGCCCTGGAGGAGGTTAGAGTGAACATCTGTACAGTGAGCTGTAGCACAGTGCTCTAGAGCAGGGGTGTTACACTCCAGTCCTGAAGGGCCAGTGTTCAGCAAAGTTTAATGATCTTCCTGATCAATTACGCCTGCCAGTAATCAACAGGTTTAACTGTAGTGTCAGAGCAGAGAAATCAACAAACTGTGCAGGAATCCAGTGCTCCAGGACTGGAGTTTGACACCTCTGCTCTCGAGTCATGTACTGACACAGGTCATCCTATGTATCTGTCAATTAAGGTAACAGACCGCCTGCAAGATGATTAAAGGGAGCAGTGACCATCAGAGCCACTCTGTGACATAATCCAGCTCATTTCTGGAAGGTCTTGCTATCCCTGCAAACCCATGAAATATTACCTCCAGGTCCAAGGACTCAAACACAGGGAGGCTTATAAAGCACACATAATCACGGAGGGAGATACGACAGGGCTGTAAACTTAACTTAAACATAAAAGCACATTTAGGCACACACTACAGTTGCAAAGACAAGGCAGGGGGCGTGGCCAAGGACACAGCAAGGTGACATATGCGTTTAAACAATGTATTTTACTTGCTGATGGTAGTCTTAAAATACATTACACACTGGTGTAGCCAAAGCATCTTTGAAGCATCTCCAGTTCCAATGAATGAAAAAACAAACAACAAAAAACGAGCATCAAAATCTGACCCTATCTTTATTGAACTTCACTGTCCAGCTATCAAGATTTAGCTTTGTGATGCCACAGTATGAGCAGGAACAGCTTGTAACAGGTTTGCAGGGCTGAGTCAATCAATAGCTGTCATGTCACTAAGATGTTTTCTAAAATAACAAAACAAAAATAAAAGCTGATGCATGCTAAATACTAGTTCACAACCTTATTTTGACAAAAGTAATCTTACTACAAAATGGGGGCAGCTATGGCCTGGTGGTTAGGAACCTGGATTGATTCCTGTCAGGTCATGACAGAAGTGCACTTGAGCAAGACACCTAACCCCGAAATGCTCCCCAGGTATTTTGGATAGGGCTGCCCCCGCTTCAGATATATGTTCACTAGTGTGTGTGTGCTTCACTGCACGGATGGGTTAAAAGTGCAGGTTGTGTGCCATAACATTGAGCTGGGAATCTAAATCTAAAATTTTACCACAAAATAGTGTTTAGGGGATACCTCCTCCAGGGCACACACCTCTACACTCAGCTGATGTCACCACTGAATGTCTTCAAGACATTCTACCCCTCATCCACCACATCCTCCTCAGGCTCATCCTCCAGGTTTGGAAGTGTCCGGAATGGATTCATTGGATTCACATGATTTCTTATGGGAAATATTGCTTCAGTTATCATTTGTTTTGGTTGTCATCAGACACTTTAGAACAGATTAATGATGAAAAATTATACTGCAGAATTCTTCCAGTAGGGATGGGAGATATCACAAAAAAAATTCCATCCCATATCGAGTGATTGCGATACTAATATCCTGATGCTGATTTTATTGTATCTTTCCAAAGAAAATCAGAAAATGTGTCCTCAGTATGACATAACATTACTGACAAGCAGAATAATCTGTTTCCTTACAGAATCCAGAGTAAAAACATGTACGTGTATAAAAATTATTCATTCTAAATAAAAAATTGAAATTCATTTCTAAAATGAAATTATAATCAGTGTTATCATCAGTTGTTTATTTTGTCAGAGGCACCTCGACCCTGATCAGGATTAAGCAGAAGATAATGGTTGTCAGAGGATGATGTGGGGTCAAGAGGGGTAAAAACATCTTTTCATGTGGAGCAATTTTTCAAAAGAAACATTAAGATCAGAAGTATTGATTTTAGTACAAATCCACTCATCCTTTTCTTCCAGGCTGTCCCACCTCACCCTTCCATCATAGAATAGCTGGAGCAGCATTTTTATCCATTTAACTTTTTTTCCCCCAAAAGTTATCATTGTCTTCATGTGTAGCAGAGATTAATAGCTATTAGGGCAGCTGTTGTCTGGTGGTTAGGGATTTGGTCTTGTGACCGGATGGTTATCAGTTTGATCCCCGAGCAGGTCATGACCGAAGTGCCTTTGAGTATGGCACCTAAACCCTAACTGCTCCCTGGGCGCTGTGGATAGCTGCCCACTGCTTTGGGCAAATGTTCTCACAGCCTAGTGTGTTTACTAGTGTGTATTTCACGGCACAAATGGATTAAATGCAGAATTCCATTGTGTGCAATCACATTGGCAAAGTTAAACTTCGATCAAATCTATATGTTATTTTTCAAACACCAAAATATGTTGCTGCTCTCCATTATTGTTAGTTTGCCTTTTAGAGTGGACGACTATTTTAAGAAGAGATCAAGTTCACATTTTCATTGCTGAGAAGGAAACATTCAACTCTGTAACACTAAATGTTTCCTCCCTGTGGAAAAAAGTTTATTATAAATGCAGAGTCAATATTATTTACAATAAATTAATGTATTTAATTTATAAACTGTTTAGAAATCTGCAAAAGCAAAGAATTTCAGTTATTACATAGAGTATCTTTCATAAATCATTTGGGTCGACCGAAAGGTAAAAAATGGACAGTAGTCAGTACCGGTGCTAGGCATGTGGGTGCCCTAAGCACAAATGCTTTGTGTGCCCCCATCCTGTCTCCCTCCACCACTTAAGTTAGCCACGCCCCCCAGGAGATCAAAGTCCCTAGCAGGTGGGGCGAATGTTGGGCTGGTGGATGCGTGTGTGATTAAACGTTTTTGCTTGCTCCGTATGATCGGTCTGGGGGGGGCAGGGGTGCGCTGCGGAGACTTAAGTGGTGCCCCTGTCAACATTTGGGGCTCCACACACAGTGCGTGATCTGCGTGAGCAGAGCGCCGGCCCTGTCTGTGGTCCATTTAATACCCACCCTTTATCTAAACAGTACCATAGAATAGAAAAGACTGCAAACATTTCAGCACATAAGAGTCATTTCAGGACTTGCTCCATCATATGTAAAGAAGAATTCCACCAACAATCTTTATTTCGGCATAAACTGTTAAGATACAGTCATCCAAAATGGTCTGATGTGAATGTACTCTAGAATACAGACTTAGATTTGTTCACAGTGGATGTGATGGTGATGACCAGATGCAAAACATTCCTCTAAAAAAAAAGCAAGATCTCTACTTCAGACCAAACCACTCTGAATGACTGTTTACATCTTAATGACCGAACTAAGCAGAAATTGTGAAAATCAGAACAATTCCCTTTTATAACTCACTTCATGTTGTGCTAATATACAGTAACACTGAAAAAACATAGATGCTTAAATAGTGCATGTACCCTGATACATTTTTATACACATGACTGTGCTGACAAGTTCCATTTACTAGACTCACTCTGTGCCAAATGTACATTAAATGTCATCAAGAGTGGCAGTTTGACACCAACTTGGCAGAGCAGTGTTCTAGATCTGTGCTCGATTTTAATTTGTTCATGCTCTGCCCAAGTCCAGCTCACTATGTAGTACACAAGTTTTCTTTTGTCTGGATGGAGACTGGATGCAGCTTCTTCTTGTTGTGTAACCAACCCAATATTATCATAGTGGCCAATTTGTCGTTTCACCCTGACTTGAATTTGGACTTTAGCATAAGCCATAATGCTACTCCGAACTAACAAATCTGTGGTAAGGGCAATAAGCGAGGTCAAAAGACCTCCTGTTGTGCGTATTTTGTGCCCATTTAAGCACAACAGATCTTAATGTTAAAATCCAGGTTCAAACTACATTTGTATGAAAATCATGGCATTGCACTGCACCCATTGGTAAATAAAAATGTTCCAAAGTCAATACTCTGCCCCTCAAAAGTCACAGGACCCTCTGATATATAAGCCAAAATACAAATATAGCAACATCCATACTATAAGCATATTGAAATCTATTACAGTGTATTCATTATGTAGCCAAAAATGCCAAAAGCCACATAATTATCAGTGGACAAAGCTTATGAGGTGTTGTGATGAAGTTACCATTGTTTCAATAAATGTGAAGAACATTACACTCCTTTCTTTATAAGTGCTGTCAATTTGGGCGAAAATGGGCAAAGAACAAAAGACTTTGGAACATTTTTGTTTACAAACCAAAACGGTTTATTCTTCTTAATATGGGCTTGAAATTGAGAACAAGTCCTTGTTTATTCGATTGAATTTTTCTTAGTACAAATAAAAGTCTTTCTACTCTTGACAAATATCTTGGCTTGAGCGATGGTCAGTTTAGGTATGTTCAGACAGATCAGGAGCAAAGGGTGTCCCTAACATTTTTTGGCACCATTCAAATGAAAGCAGAGTGCCCTATCTAAACTTCTGCACCGAAAAAAAGAAAAATACTCTTTAACAAAAGTCACAAGCACGGTTCTTGTGGAGTTCTCTGCGGTTCAGAAAGTAATACTGGAATTGTTTGTACAAAAGCAGGTACACAAATTTCAAACTTGGTCATGCAGACCTTTTTTTTAAGGAAAGTAGATACAAAAAACAGACTTGGCTGTGAGTGCAAACATCTATGACCATGTCAGTGGTCGGTGTGCATGAGTGTGAGTGCCTGTGTGTACAAAATGATGTTGCCAAATAAATTCATCTTAATTCAATATTAGGAGATTAACAATCTGACCAATTGCAATTTGACCAAAATGTTTGATCAAGACTGTATTATGTATATTTAAGATGATTTCATTTGTCAAAATATCATTTCTGCAGTGTGCAGTTGTCTTTATCCATCTTTCTCATTAGGATTTGCCCTCAACATGTGTTTGCTCGTCTTCTACTACCAGTATCTGTAAGTTGTGAATCTGTCCATTGGCTTCTAGCTGCAGTTCCTCTGTTTCCGTATGCACTTCCTCTGCGTGTCTCTGCACTTCCATTTCCTCTTCTTCTCCTTCTTTCACAGCCACAGCAGTCTCTGCTTCTAACTGCAGCTCCACAACTTCCATGCCTTGTTCCCCTGGGGCAGGGTCGATCTCAATGACCGTAGCGCTGTGAGAATGGTTGTCATCTTCCTGCTCCACATCCACTGAGCCCTGAGCTAGCCGGACCAGCTCCACGGGACTGACCACAGCGCAGCTTGGGTCCTGCACTGCTGTTGTTCCCAACAGTGTGATTCCCTGTGCAGGATGGAGTGTGATGGTTTCACCTTTCCCGTCCACTCCGATGCGTGTGAACACCTACGAGTAAGAATGCACATTACATTAGAAGCTGATATGTTATAAAGGAGAATATTCAAATGACGTTAGAGTTTGAGGTAGTGTGTGGGCAATATACAGAGCTTCCCAACCTGTGAGCCCACAGGAAGGGCATGCAGGGTGACTGCGCTGGATGGCTGAGCCAGGCCGGCCACTGTGAAAGGCTGCCCAACAGTAGGGAGGGTGATGGGAGAGAGCATGGTGAACTGTGGGGTCTGTAGTGTGACAGGCTGGGTCATGGTTGAGCCTAGCAGTGTGGTGGAAGCAGGCCGCTGGAGTCGAGGCCGTTTAGGGGCACGTTTGGCAGGGGGTGAAGAGGAGGGTGCTAGAACGCTGAGAGCCTGAGTCTGAGTCAGCCAGCTCTGCTGCTTTTTCTGCTCCTCCAGCTGATGTTCCAAACCTAACACAACACACACAGCACTGCTTTAGGAAGCAACTCGCAACTCAATGATCAATCTTCTTAGCAAGTTCTTTATTGCTAAGTGAACAGTGCAATCACAAATGTACTATATCCTGTTATCCACACTCATTGATTATTTACCAGGAACTTTGTGGGTTACATTTCCAAACTGTAGTCCATCTGCTGCTGTACTGATCAGCCCTTGCTACCTCATTCATCAATGGAAAGAGATCACTCCAGGATCATTCTGAGTGGGTATTATTTGGGTGATGGGCCACTATTATTTTTTTGTGGTAATTTTTTAATGACCAAATAAATGGGCTTAATGTTCAAATATGTCAAATTCTGTGTGTAACGTGTGTCTAGGAGCACATATCATGACAGTGGTTCAGTCACTTCAATGCTGTGAACAAAGCCTCTGACATCCTATAGTTTTTGCAAAGCATAGACAGATTTACATAATAAACAAGACAGTTATGCTTAAATGCCTTTAATGGTGGCTCTTCCTGTCATTACTCACTAGTGAGGGTTTTGAGGATTCGCTTCTCTCCTGGATCAGTCATTTGTCGTCGAACATTCAGGATGCGTTTGATGGAGTCCAATAAGCCAAACACTTGTGCAAGGTTACTCAGAACTGCCACTTCTGCACAACAGTGAAAACACATCACCATTTACCATCAATCTCAAACGTAACCCCAACACTAGAGGTCTGCACGGGACTGATTTTTTAGTCCCGCTTCCGCATGTTTTCGTCCCGCTCCCATCATAAAATCGTCATATTTATCCCGCTCCCGCCCGCCACATAAACGTGTCTGTCCGCTCCCGCCCGCAGTACTCATGGGGGGGCGTTCGCGCGAGAGTTGAGTTTAGTTTGTCCTCCAGTGTGTGCTTTCAGAGACAGAAGGAGGGAGCAGATGTTGCTAGATTGGTTCTGGGTTGGATGTAAGATCCGGAGATACTGAGAAAAAACCTGGAGTAATTGCTCCGTAGCTCCACCCTAGTACCGCCCCTGATCCTCACATCAATCTGATTAACTATACAGAGCTTAAAACTTACTTAAATAATGTGCTGATAAAGAAAAAAAATGACTGAGCAGATCCAGCATCATACAGAACAGTCTTTTCTCTCCTTAATAACGAGCATTTTTACATGAAACCAGATACATATATAATACACTCTGAGCTGCTAATGAGATCAGTGTTACTGCACATCTCACAGACGGTAAGTTACTCACATAAACAAATTAATCACATCTAACAACACAGGATGATGACTACATTAAT
>BRDA01006442.1:21255-33240 GCA_036984385.1 Crenuchus spilurus
TCATAGTTTAGATGACTTTAGTGTTAATCTACAATGCAGAACATTTTTAAATCATGAAAAAACACTGAATGTCCAGAAGGGATGTCCAAACTTTTGACTGGTACTGTATATACAAAAATACAAATATTAGCTCAACTTAGAGGTCATTTTACATAGAAAGAACTAGTGTCTTCATAGCTGAAATATATAATAAAACAGTTACAACAATACAATTCTGCTTTAACTAAGGCTTACTTTTTCAGTTACTTTTGATAAAAACATTAACACCATTAGCACATTTAACTATATGCAACATAGTGTCCAGTAGTCTCCAGTGAGAAATTCCCTGTATTACTTACTGTATTACTTCCCTTAGTCTTTGCAAGAATAAACATGACAGAACGTACTGTGCATTTTTTACAGAAAGAGTGTAAAAGCCTGATTAGTCTGGTTAATGGATGGAAACTCACCAGCATCCTGCAGGTTTGCCTGGTCAGAGCGAAGCTGCACACCCCTCAGCAGTTCCAGTAGCTCTGTACGGATGTTACTGACCACCTCTCCCATCAGACCCACGTCCGCTATGCCTTTCCAGAAATTCAGAGTTTCCTCTGGACACACACAAACACATGCTGACCAGAGTAAGTGAATTGAGCTAACTTTGTTTTTTAAAATGTGTTTTGTTGTGCCTTATGTGTCAATAAAACTACTGACTGTCATTTGTCACATTTTTAATAAAAAGGCAGCAGAAACTCACAGTCTTAAGTTGTAGGGCGGCACTAACTAGAATTTAGTTTCCCGTTTGCCTTATATTTTTAATTTTCCATATTTTTTTACTGTCATAAAAAGTGTCGTTTGTGTTGTATGATACTCTCATAAGTCTAAACACATTTTTCATGCTTAAGATGTTTTAATCTATCTGAGGCTTTGTGCTGTGGTTGGGGGATTGTGATTTGCAGTCCAGGATGAGCAAACGAGCAACACAATGTTACTCCAGGACCAGCATTAGGAGTCACTGTTCTAGGCTGCTGCTTTAATAACACCGGTCCTGAGTCTCACCAGAAATCTCTGGTAATTCCTTCTTCTCTGTGGTCTCCACGGTAGCAGAATTCCACTCCAAAGAGCGAGTTGCTTCATCTGTTTTCTCCTCCATGACAACCTCTCCTCCGTTACCCATGGCAACCTGCCCTGGAAACCAAACAGGCATGCTACAGTGTGGCAACAAATATAGTCTCAAAACACATCAGGTGTGTCTGAAATGGTCCACTTGTAAACTCATTCACTGATTATTCACTAATTAGAATGTTCTATACTGTATATAACAGTGCATGAAAGTTTGTGAACCCTTTTGAATTTGATATATTTCTGCATAAAAAAGAACATTGCTGCTTGTCTGCAGTCTGTCACGTGGACAAGCCAGAAGGCTATTGAAAGAATGTTTTGTTGATGAATGAGATAAAAATAAAACTTTTTGGTTTAAATGAAGTGTGTTATGTTTGGAGAAAGGAAAACACTGCATACCAGCATAAGACCCTTATCTCATCTGTGAAACATGGTGGTGGTATCAGGTTTGGGCCCGTTTTGCTGCATCTGGGCCAGGACGGCTTGTCATCATTGAAGAACAATAAATTCTGAATTATATCAGAGAATTCTAAAGGAAAATGTCAGGACATCTGTTCATCAACTGAATCTCAAGAGAAGGTGGGTCATGCAGCAAGACAACGACACTAAACATACAAGTGGTTCTACTAAAGAACGTTTACCGGAAACATTTAGTTGCACCAGATTCTGAAAGCAGAGGTTCACATACTTTTGCCTCTCACAAATATGTCATAATGGATCATTTTCCTCACTAAATAAAAGAGCAAGTATAATATTTTTGTCTCATTGTTTTAACTGGGTTCTCTTTATCTACTTTTAGGGCTTGTGTGAAAATCTGATGATGTCTTAGGTCATATTTATGCAGAAATATAGACAATTCTAACAGATTCACAAACTTTCATGCACCTTTTCAAGCACTTTCAAGTGTAGACCACTATATAGGGAAGCAGTGAGGGAGACAAGAGAGCCATTACACTTACACCAGAAACAAATCATCTTAACCTTTCAATATAAACAATCCACAACATCAAATGGAGGCTACTGGCAACTTCAAAATATATCTCCTATATTTTCCATGTAATAATATAGTATTTCATGACAATAAATACAAATCTAATATTTGATTCTTCAATTTTATCAATAAAATCATTGAGTGAAATGCTAATAATTATATTAATAATAATATCTATTACTTTTATACACAATTTTTGCTCTGGTAGATTCATCCACCATATGTATTGAGTGAGGAAACAATGTATTGTGGTAAGTTAGCCTGTAAATAAAAAATACTGGTTGTACACTATATTTACAGTGCACTGTGGGTAACAATATAGTGTATATATAGGGAACTGAATTGTTTGCTGAGATAACAACACTAAACAATATATAGGGTTCGATTTCAGCCACACCCACAGAGTAGGTTTGGGTTGGTATTTTATTCTTGTATTTACATAGAGAAGGACCACTTGTCAGTAAAACTAAGTACATAAGGACTGTAGTGTGCGTATATGTGTCTGTACATACAAAATGTCCAAAAGTATCCAGACATCCATGCTCTGACAGCAAATTCAGCTATT
This sequence comes from Crenuchus spilurus, assembly GCA_036984385.1. Lineage (NCBI taxonomy): Eukaryota > Metazoa > Chordata > Actinopteri > Characiformes > Crenuchidae > Crenuchus > Crenuchus spilurus. The sequence goes on from BRDA01006442.1 coordinate 23,910, forward strand.
TTACAGTGCACTCACTGCTGACATACACAATTAATTGTGCACAAACAGCATAATCTCCAAAAGAAAGTATTGCCAACAGAGTGGAACTTAACATAACATCACTGTAGCCAACACTAAGGATCAGCTAGAGGGGTATAAAGACCCCAGCCTCGGGCCGTGGATCACTGGAACTGTTCTCTGGAGTGAGCAAACATCCCTGTCACTTTGGGATGAGCTAGAGTAGAGTTTGTAATCCAACATCAGTACCTGACCTCACTAAAGCTGCTTTCACACTGAAGGCAGAAAATTCACTGTTGCACTTTAGAAAAACATGTTATTTTCAATGGGACAGATGTGGATTTTCGCTGTAAATGGAATCTGCAGCAGCAGACACACAGGGTCATATACAGTTCAAATGTTATCAACTTTTGCACAATGCGCCTCAGTATAGTCAATAGGAGAGCAGTTGGTGTGTCTGGCAATTCCTTCCAACAGGATGGAAAGCAAGTTTTAGAGCTGTACAATACAAGCTGCACAATACAAGTCTGAAAACCTACTGTGACCTAGAAAGAAAAGGTTCAGCATGGAAGCAGGTGTCAGCACAGGCTGGTCTTCCAAGTCTGTATTTAAGAGGTAGCCATTGAAATAACTTTGCATGAAAAGGAAAGATATTTTGAGAGTTTCCGTTTTTGTTATTAATTTAAAAAAACCTTTTTATCCTAAACGGCAAGCATGGCACATGCCGCAAATGGCGCTGAAGGTAACTTGCATGGACACGAGCATCAAGTGCAGCTGCATTCAGTGTAAAAGCAGCTTAATGCTGTTGTGGAAGAATATAATCAAAAACACTGTCCCAACATCTAGTAAGGCCTTCTGAGAAGAGTTACTGTAGAAAAGGGAGATAAACTCTTTATCAATACCTTGATAGCAGAAAAGCAAGTGCCTACAAACGTTTGGACAGACTCACCCTGGGCTGTTGAAGAAGTACTGAGTACACTGCTGTCTGGGGGGAAGCGTGTGTTGTTGATAAGAAGATCAAATTTGGTGCTGCGGCAGGTGTTGGTGCACAGTGTGCTGTGCTGATAGAAATCTAACTGACCTGAGTCCATCATTTTCCTGGATATAAAGAGGGAACACAGACAATACACAGACATTCAAATTAACACAATTCACTAAAATCATGTTTATATACGATCAGTTCAACTAATTAAAATCTGTTCCAAGGTAGGTGGGAGTGTGCATGTCCATGTTTGTCAAAAAAAGCTCCATACTGCCTTTATTGTTGGATGCACGTCAAAAAGTTCTGTGCACACACTTTTACAATGCAGTTTACATTACGTGCTTATTGCTGACTGGTTTCATCTAAGTAACAATGACTGAAGGGCGACATCCCAAATCATGTTTTGCTTGCTCAAAAAGACATGTGAAAAAAAATCTATTTTTGTTTTCATGCTGTTCTTTACAGATAAACACAACAGCTCAGAAATGTACATAATTAACAGAGAGGTGCACAATAAACAACAGCAATGGATATTTTTTTTAGTCAACTGTTAATGCAAATTCATCTAAATATGACACTTTAATAAGAAGTTAATTGGGAAGAAATAGAACAGCACCCTTGGCTTGGCATAACAATATGATGTGCTATAATGATGCCTATAGGATGCTTGACATTTTGGAAATTTTTGTTTTATAAAAAATTGGTTTAATCATAAGGACAGTAACTGTGATGCCCGAAAAAGCTGGTGGAGTCAACAACAGATCTTTTTTCTCAGGTACTGAAATATGACTGAATTTTGGCCAGATATTGCAATGCGGAAAGAACATTTAAATCCAATCAGAATCGAATCCTCAATCTCACAGCATGAAGCAGCCAAGAACAGATGGCAGAAAAAAATGCTCTCAGGTCTACTGAATACCCCCGGCAGACTCAGCCTAACAAGAACTTATTAATTATTCATTTAAATGAAAAGTGTAAGTGCACTAAATGTTCAAAAGTTCTTTATCCAAGGATTCTTCTGAAATCAAGGACCCTATTCTATAAAATCCCCCCTTTTTCTCTTAGAATAAAGTCTGTGAACATTTTGTTGGAATATTGCTGTTAGAATTTGACTGAATTCAACAAGAGCTTTCCTGAGGTCATTCTGGATCATAAATACTACTATAACTCATCCCATGAGATTGGATGAGGCTCCAGTAGCGTTCTACAGTGTTTATACCATATTAGCTGAAGCTTGGCATTTGGGCATGATGGCTTATGTGCAGCTACTCCAGAGCATTCAATGCTTTCCTATGTGTGTGAATGCCTAATTCGGGAATGAGTGACCTTACTGTGGCTGAATTCACTAATTAGAAGAGCCGTCTGGATACATTTAGACAGATAGTGTATATTCAAGACTTGGAGCATCCAATTATGACTGTTCAGATCAACAAATCATATTTTGTTTTTAAGATCAAGTGTAAACAAATTCCTCACAATCTTTACCTGAGCATAACACCCCCCATTCTGATAGCCCGCTTCCAGTCTTTAAGAGTGGCCTTGCCCGACATGTGAACAAACTGCTTCGGGCTGATTAACTGGTCTTCGTACTTGGGGGAGAGAGAGAGAAAGTGTGAGTGAGATACAGAGAGAGAGATCTATCAGTATACAAAGTAAGTAAACTTTATTTATATAACACTTTTCAAAACAATAGCTACAATGTGCTTTACAATAAAACATTCAAGTAATTAAAATAAATTCTATAACATATCAATAAACAAACAACGTAAATAAAATAGAGATTAAAAGAATGAAGGACATCACTTAGAATTGCACTCAAAAGCTCTGGAATAAAAGTGGGTCTTTAAACAATTTTTTAAAAAAGATATGAACTCAAGGAGTTTAATATAAGACGATGATTTCACAGCTTAGCAGCAAAGGCACAGTCACCCTTTCTTTTCAGTTTAGTTCTATGGGTAAGGAGAAAGCTGGTACAAGCTGTGGTTATCTCACGCCTCGATTACTGCAACGCTGTGCTAACAGGCCTCCCAGCCTGCACTATTAAACCACTACAGATGGTCCAGAATGCAGCAGCACGTCTGGTTTTTAAACATCCAAAACGGACACATGTCACCCCACTGCTCATTGAGCTACACTGGCTTCCGAATTGCTGCCCGGATCAAACACAAAGCCTGCACGATCGCCTATAAGGTCATGACATAGCAGGCTCCCTCTTATCTGCACTCGCTCCTAAAAACTTACATCCCGGCCCGGTCGCTGCGCTCCTCCACTGAACGTCGCATTGCTTTGCCTAACATTCACACAAAGCAATCCAGACTGTTCTCCTCAGTAGTTCCCAGATGGTGGAACAAGCTGCCTACCACCACTAGAGCAGAGGTGTCCCTCACTGGGTTCAAGAAACTCCTAAAAACCGAGCTCTTCAAAGAGCACCTGCTCTAGTGATCCCAACTACTCCCCATGAGTACTGATATGCACTCAGCATTCAATATCTAAATGTTAATTATTTAACTTTAGTATTTTTCGCATTTGTACTTTCCTACTATTGTAAGTCGCTTTGGATAAAAGCCTCAGCTAAATGTAATGTAATGTAATGAGAAAACCATTATTGGTAGATAATGGTCAGTGATCTAGTACTGGTCTCAGGGAATGCACTAGACATTCATATATATATATACATACATACACACACACACACACACACACACACACACACACACACACACACACACACACACACACACAGTTTAGTATTAGTGAAAAGCTGAGCAGCTGTGTTTTGAACTAACTATAGTTTGGCCAGAGTACCTTGGCTTAGACAGGTATATAAATCATTGCTATAGTCTAAACAAAACACAAGACACTAGACACTAATCATGATTAATCCTTTCTAAACCAAGAAAAGTCAAAAACTGTTGCATCTTTGCAATATTTCTTAACTGGGAAAAACAGGACTGAACAAGCTTCTTAATATAAGCTGAAAATTTTAACTCATTTCAAAAACAACACCCAAGTTCTTAGGAAAAGACTTTTAATTAACTCTTGATGTGAGTGAACCAAGAGCCACCTGCAGACCTCTAGGAATGTTGTCAAAACCAACAATCAGAATCTCAGTTCTGTCCTCATTTAACTTAAGAAAGTTGCAGTTCATGCAGTCCTTAATAACTTCAATGCACTCAATTACGTTAGCTACTCTAGTAAAACCATTTCGTTTAATAGAAACATATAGCTGTGTGTCATCTGCAGAAAAAATATAAGTGAAATAACCTGAACAACATCACAGAATTAAGTAAAACAAATCAGGAATTAGGAACTAAATATTCAAATACAGTCAGACATCTCACTAAAAATCCATCAAATGTCTACTTAAGTATACGCACTTAAGTAAAAGCAACTATTAGGGCTGTAAATCATAAGTTTTATGATGATGCAATCCTACGTCAATTATTTTAGCCAACAAGAATTTTCTTGTTTGTCAAGTCAATTTGATCTCATCTGCAGACCCCAAGCCACGTAAGACATATTTTGAGGTTTCAAAAATGAATGTTATTGCCTATTTCTAAAATGCCCACTAGCTACCCCTCAAATGTAGTGGTGCTTGAAAGTTTGTAACCATTTAAAATGTTCAATTTATGCATAAATAAGACCTAAAAGTAGATAAAGAGTAAACAAGTCCTAAAAGTAGATAAAGAGACCCCATATAACCCATATATAGAGATAAACAAATGAGACAAAAAAATTATATTATTTATTGAGGACAATGATCCAGTACTGCATATGTGAAAGGCAAATGTTTCTGAACCTCTAGGATTAGCAGTCATTTGAACGTGAAATTGGACTGTTTGCAATCAATGGGATGACAATCAGCTGTGAGTGGGAACCATGTTTTATTTAAAGAAAAGGGATCTATCAAAGTCTGCAGTTCCACATCATGTTTGTGGAAGTGTATCATGTCATTAACAAAGGAGATTTCCGAGGACCTCAGAAAAAAAAGAGTTGTTGATGCTCATCAGGCTGGAAAAGGTTACAAAACCATTTCGAAAGAGTTTGGAATCCACCAATCCACAGTCTGATAGACTGTGTACAAACGGAGGAAGTTCAAGAACATTGTTACCATCCCCAGGAATGGTTGACCCCAGGGCAGCTGAATATCTCTCTCAGATTGGCTAATGTTAATGTTCATGAGACCACCTTCAGAACACTGAACAACAATGGTGTGCATGGCAGGGTTGCACAGAGAAAGCCACTGTTCTCCAAAGAGAACATTGCTGCTCGTCTGCAGTTTGCTAAAGATCACATGGACAAGCCAGAAGCCTATAGAAATAATGTTTTGTGGACGAATGAGAACAAAATAGAACTTTTTGGTTTAAATGGAAAGTGTTATGTTTAGAGAAAGGAAGGTGAGTCATGGAGCAAGACAACAACCCTAAGCACACAAGTTATTCTACCAAAGAACGGTTAAAGAACAGTTACCGGAAACATTTAGTTGCAGTTATTGCTGCAAAGGGGAGTCACACCAGATACTAAAAGCAAAAGTTCACATACTTTTGCCTCTCACAAATATGTTATATTAGATCATTTTCCTCAATAAATAAATGATGAAGTAACTGGGTTCTCTTTATCTACTTTTAGGACTTGTGTGAAAATCTGATGATGTTTTAGGTCATATGTATGCAGAAATATAGAATTCTAAAGAGTTCACAAACTTTCAAGCACCACTGTAAGTATCTCTCAAAATAAAATTCTGACTGTACTATTAAGCAAAACAGATACTGAGCATATTCAGAGCACTGTAACTTTAAAAGTTTACACGGGATATTTAGCATTTATTTCTCATAAGCTGCCAGGAGAAATTATTCACAGGTTGTCTTGAACACTTTTCAAGTAAATTGGAGTGAATATTGCTATTACTCCAGTGTTTGAACTCAGACGGAACAGTAACAACACATTTAAGGAGACTCTCAAGTGATGACACTCATTATTAGTTTCAAAGCGAGCATTCTGCAATCATAATAACATTTTTTCCACATGAGATGCCTGTTTTTTTGAAAGCAATTTTAATCAGAAATTACGTCAAAGATGCTCACCTTCACGCATTTGACATTGATTCCAGGGCAAACGAATTTCTTGAACAGAAGAATGGCTTTGCTCTCTCCACATGTAATAGGGTATCCTAGTTCAACATCATCTCCTGCCACCAGATCTTCATCTGAACACCAAATACAGGAGTGCACACATAAACATTTGCTTTAATGTATGTAAAATCTGCAAGAGTTCAAAACAGAAACACAGCAGCACAAACAGGCAGAAAAAGTGTATTCCTAGACGTTTTCCACTAATAAAAACCTGTTTTGTGTGAAATTTCATGGAAAGTTGAAACACTTTTGATCAATTACTATCATTTCTTTCTAAGAAGAAGAGGGTATTTATTATGATTTGAATTTCATGAAAAAAAAAACTTGTGTGTACAGTTTTCAACATTTCTGAAAAGTTTGAAACATTTTGTACAGAGTGTAAATTAAATGTACAGCAAAAGAGTAATAATACCTTGAGAAATCAGAACATTTAGTTCAGAAAAATAAGATGTATAGCTTACCTTGTGCCTCCACCGCTACTACTGTTGCTCCTGAGTCTGCTGTTTCATCTCCATCCCTGTAGATATAGATATGCAGTTATACTCTCACAACAGACCCAAACACTACCATCCCACTACCATGAAAGTGTCACTTGCACTGATGGATGAGACAAAAGTGGACTGATGAATTAGAAAAAATAACATTCTGTAATTGTAACCCTACAAAATGTACCCATAAGGTAGGTATTTCTGATTCAGCGGACAATGAGAGGCTACAATGTATGTGGACATAATACACTGGTTGCATCTTTGTCATTCTTACTCATCACAAGAGCTTATTAGACATTTCTACATGGACAGGCAAATTTTCTTCCAAATAACATGTGGGAAATTGTAACCCAGAAGAGCCACTGAGAACAGTGAATGTATGGGCCCAATTCATGCACTCCAATGGGTTGGATTTAATACAGAACATTGCTATGAATGTAGACTACATTATTATACTCTCCCATATAAAGATTATCTCAAATCATTAACTCATCATATTCAACCTGCACTGGGATGATGTATGCTCAATTGCCTCTCTAAAGCTCCCTTCCTGATGAGGTCACAGCCAACCTCATGATACTCTGATGTGGTAGAAGGTATCTGGGACACTCAAGCATTTTAATCCAGTCTGTCTCAAATCCTCAATGCCTTAACTCTTAATCCTCATGCTCTAATATCCTCATGCTTTGTATCACCTTTCACAGAAACCACAGTCATTGATCAAAACCTGACATGTGGGTGAAGACTATCAGAGTAAAGTGGGCAATTAGATGCAGGGCTTACACTTCCCTCATTCAAATGATTGGGCCATTCAACAGGGCTTTTAGGTTTTAGGTGTTGTGATTTGTGGGTATTTTGATGGTAGAATCAAGACACATCTTTGTTCAAAAAATAAACAAATCAATCTGAAAATCTAAAAGTGAATTGAAGCTGAAATATGTATTTATTATTATATTCCATCCTTAAGCAGTGTCTCGGATATTTGAAACCAGCATCTTGATCTTAGATGAGATTAAACTTTTTGCCAATGTGATTGGACACAACATTTAACCCATCTGTGCAGTGCAACACACACACGGCTGTGAGAACATGTGCCTGAAGCAGTTAGCAGCCCTATCCACAGTGCCCAGGAAGCAGTTGGGGGTTAGGTGCCTTGCTCAAGGGAACTTCAGTCATGACCTGCCCGGGGATCGAACTGATGACCTTCCAGATCCCTAACCACCAGGCCACAGCTGCCACCTGCAACTAACTTTGCGTATCCGAACCCAGGTCAACTGCTTGGAAGGCAGCTATGCTCACCACTATACCACCAACGCATCGTGATTTCCTTTCTAACATTTTAACAATAAATCCAACACACTCAAAGTTCTCCCTAGGCTTAATAGCCAATTAAGTGAGCACAGTACACATTGTTAATTTTCATTTAGAATTCTGCATAACTTGGTATGATTTAAAATGTGGATGTTTTAAAAATATTATCCAGATAATGGTAAAAATAGCACTTTATGATTGATTGCGGGCTTGCTGCATTGATATTTATCAGTACTTCTGTATCTCCATTACTTCATTACAGCATTAGATTCTGTATATTGGTTCTTCTCAAGATTTTTTCCACATCTCAAGGACTTTTCCCTACCATTTTAACTTGTTCTTTAGGTATCTGTATGCAGAACCTGCTTTCTTTTGTAGAAATCACTACCAATAAAACCAAGCTCAATGATAATGGACTATACTGTACTAGTCTGGCAAGATGTTTATATGATGTAGTGCTTGTCATGTGTGGACACCTTTGGTAAGCTCATTAGATATTTGTAATCAAGTGACCCACCCAGTTGCGATAGGTTGCAGCTGCAGGATGACCTGTGTCTTGTTTGCATCACCAGGCCCCACCTCCAGTTCCTCAGAGGTTTTCATCACCACCATGTCCCCCACAGACACGGTCACCTCCGTCTCTGCCATGTCCACTCCTAGCATTCACTGCTGAGGAGTATACACTGGCAGTCAACAAAAATTGCATGCATGTAAAAAAACATCAACAACAGATCCAACAGATCATTGTGACACAGGAATGTAAGCAAAATTCCTCTAAAAATTGCTTACATCAACTGCTTATGATTACATTTATATACATTATAAAAATTGTCAAACTATGAGCTAAGAGATATTCCACAATGCAGTATTTCTAAATTATCCATAGAGCTTATATTCAGCACTGAGGAATGGCCAATAAGTATGTCCTGCTGCTATTTTCTCACAAGACAGCTTCAACTGTGGGCTTATGTTACCTAGATAAGCTGAGAAATCCTGCTTTATGTATAGAGAAGTTAGGCATGATGAACCATAACTGTCAGACAAAATATGCAAATATCTGAGAAAGAAGATGTGCTGCACTTTCACTACCAGTCAAAAGTTTTAAAACACTCAATTTTTCTAGTTTTGTACTGAAAAAACTTAATACTTAAAAATGATTGAGTTTAATGTCTCACTGACTCTGAAATGAAAGCATAGGAGTTAAATAATAACTCATGGAATCAGTTTATAGACCAAAATGTATCTAAACTTTGGACACAAAGTAGCACCTTTGTCAGATATAACAGCTGAACACACTCGTGACAAAACACTTCTTGACAGACTTCTTACAAACTACAGACAACATCTTTCTTACAGTGCTCACACAAGTCGACAATATAGACTGTTTCCACGATGAAACACAGGTTTCAAATCTATGTAAA
>BRDA01006443.1:6097-25254 GCA_036984385.1 Crenuchus spilurus
ATAAAATATTGACATTTGCCATCTCCACATTATTGCATTCAGTTTTTATTCACAATTTGTTTAGTGTCCCAACTTTTTTGTAATCCGGTTTGTATAATTAAACTAATAATTCTGTGAAACATCTCATTTACTCAGTTTTTTGCCATATCCCACAGGTAGGAAAGACATGTTTTGGGTCAACTTTGCTTCTTTGCACTAGAAGCAAGGCCAAGTTGCTCTCTAACACCACATAGCATACTGTTGTCTAAAAGAATTGTCAAAGTACAGACAATATTGAGGTTTTACGCCCTAAAGTGTCTATTTGCCAATTTGATCAAAAGAGCCTGAACTGACTCGGTCAAATCACAGCAAAATGTGGTTATGAAACAATGATCATTAATGCAAATGTCTGTAGACCCTCCTTCTAATGAATACATTCAGCCACCCATTGCTGACACAGATGTACACATGCACACACACAGCTTGTCTAGTCCCTGTTGAGAAGTACTGCCAATAGAATAAGACACACTCGGGCAGATAAACATAAATCTGTTTGCACCATGTATAATGCCAGCTATGGACTAGTGGAGTATAAAAAACCCAAGCATTGTGCCAAGGAGCAATGGAACTGTGTTCTCTCCTCCATTCAGCTCTATTGGTATGAGAGTCATTAGAGACAGTTATTCCAACAATAACAATAGGTAATTTTAATACCCTCAATTTCAGAAGAAACAATGAATGAGCAGGTTTCACAATACTTTTGTCCATAAAGTATTATAGATTTGCTTGGGTTCTTCTTTTAATTGATGATTCTGGCAATAATTTAAAATGTGTTGAAAGAAAGATCTGACTGACAGCTGCCAAAAAAACTGCTTTACGTGGGCAACCTACTCATTCCGTGTGGGTGACAATGGATCCTCACCTATGTGTATATGATTAGCAACTGTGTGTACTCATGGAGCCAAAGAAAGACTTCAAAGCCTCTGAAAAATGCAGCCAAGAGGTTTGCTGAACTGTAAAAACTATTTGTTTGGATTTGTTGACACTGTGAAATTTTGAATCAATATATTTCTCCTTTAAAATGTTACATTTACTCAGATTAAACTTTTGATCTGTCATCTATGTTCTATTACGAATAAAATATTGACATTTGCCATCTCCACATCATTGCATTCAGTTTTTATTCTCAATTTGTTTAGTGTCCCAACTTTTTTGGAATCCGGTTTGTATATATATATATATATTACATAGCAAGTTTTAAGTTCAAAGTGGCCAGTGAATAAGGTCATATAACATTTCTGGTTTAACTGGTTTTGGGGTCACCCACTGAACATTTTCCATGACAATGCACACTTTTACTTCTGAAGAATATTTTTGATAAAAAGCCACAAATCCTGCTCCAGATTTTCACTTTTCTGTGCTAGAAGAGTGAAGGAGGACAGTGCCACCACTTTTTAGTTCAGTTTTCGTGTTTGACAGATGCAAGAATAAGGTGGATGCTAGAATTAGAATTTGTGCTATAGCACTTATCTCAATAATGTTGAACAAGATTAAAAAATGTATTGTTTATGGACTAATATCTCATATTCTAGTGATTAATAGTGTTTAATGAGGTCATTTACGGACTAAAATCTCATATTCTAGTGATTAATAGTGTTTAATGAGGTCATTTACAGACTAATATCTCCTGTTCTAGTGATTAATAGTGTTTAATGAGGTCATTTACAGACTAATATCTCCTATTATAGCAATTAATATTGTTTAGAGGTTGTTTACAGACTAATATCTCCTGTTCTAGTGATTAATAGTGTTTATTGAGGTTGTTTACAGACTAATATCTCTTATTCTAGCATTGAGTCGTGTTTATGGACTAATATCTCATATTCTAGCATTTAGTAGTGTTTATTGAGATCATTTATGGATTAATAGCTCTTATTCTAGTGTATCCATGATATAAGTGTCCCATGACATCCAATGAAATGTGTGCTAAATGTTTGAACTGTGTCTATAAACTGACTGTCAACAACTTGTGAGACACCAAAACTGAGCTAAATAGTGTTGATACTGTTCTACCCCCCTCTTCTAAAATAGTAGCAGTATTTGTGTATTTTATCCTACTCTCCCCATGGAAAATTCTAGTTTTCCCCAAATTTTTGAGAGAGTACAGTGTTAAGTAGAGGGTGGAATGTTCCTTTTATATGATTTGTCAGTAGTATTTGAATGATCAGTGATGCTAATTTGTAATTTTAGTTTCCATTACTTGTTAGCTACATTAGCTTTTGTAACTGCAGTGCAAAACTAAAGAAGCAAACAGACACCAAACATGTTCTGGCTGATCAGCTACACTGAGGCTAGGGTTAAACGTGACTGTTTTTCACTGAACTACCTCCAAGACACACTGCATGAGTGAGAGTGCAGTGCAGATATGAAGTCTCTTTGAAGCTTTCTCATCAATGGGCTGAGTGTGTTGAGCTCAGTGCTGACCTGCTCCAAGTTCCCATTCAGAAGCAGCGAGGCCTGCTAATGCTGCGAATGCACGAGAGTGCTTCAGGGCTAATGCACCGGGGGAGAGCCACACTCAGGAGAGCACCAAGCACAGAGTAGAATTGAAAGGAGAGTCCTGAGAGAGTCAGTGAAGGGGAAGCGATGGCAGGAAGTGTGACACAAAAAGGCGCCTGGGGTCAGACTTTACCACGCCACCTGCTTCCTCCTCTCTGGTCTCCCACGTACGCAACTCAGGGCTGCAGAGTCAGGAAACTCTGACCTGGGGGGCAGTGGGATGCACAGGGTCGGATATCTGAGGGGTTCCCTGTAAATACAGCCCGACAGCTTTCAAACCAGGAGGACACCCTGAACCTGACTGAACCCACTTAGCAGCATACATGTGTTGATTAGAGACTTTACGTCCTGTAAGCAATTTAGTGAATGACAGAGGAAACGAGCGTGCAAGAGAGGAAAAAGAAAGAGAGAAAGAGAGGAGAGAGAGCGTGGAGCTGAAGTCATAGCATGACATAGTCTATTATTAGACATCAGCTCCAGTGGCGAAGTGAGGTCACTTTAGTACCCAGCGAAAGGCACGTGTGTGTGTCTGTGTATGTATGTGAGCGTGTGTGTACGCACTGTTGGGCTGCTTTCACGCTTGAGCTACAGAACAGAGCACACAGGCAGAGAATTATGGGGGAGCAACAAAAAGCAAAAGAGTGACAGAGACACAGACAGGCAAAGCAGAGACAAAGCCTGGAAGATAAAAGTATATTTAGAAACATGTTAATCCTTATGATGAACTTTGTGCAATATGATGGCCAATTTTAAACATTTTGATTAATTCATCATTTCTTTCATTCAATTTCATGCAATCTAACAAACAAAGTTAACATAACGGTAAGGCATATCACAGTTGAAGCAAGAAGCAGATTTGTACATATCAGTAGGGATGTAAGAACGTATTGACACATTCCACAGTATGTGTTAACAGTTTTTAGTTAATAGTTTAACATACAAAGGTTCACTTTGAGTTGTGTTTAACACCGACCAGTGTTGTAATGTTTCTTCAGCCATTAATCTCTTCCAATTCATTGCACAGAAGCATACGAGTGCGGATCTAATGATAGCTTTAGCAAGTCTAGCTATTTCTCTAAAATTAGATCTGAATGCTCTTGCCAATACTTAGGCTATGTTCACATTACAGTCACATTGCTCAAATCAGATTTTTTGCTCAGATCAGATTTAACTATCTTGACGGTTCACATTCACGAATACTGTATAAGTGAGCTGTATCTGTAATGTGAACCAATCTGTCCCTGAAACGGCTCACATGCGCACAGTGATACGTGTATACACGTCGCCTTCATCACCAACAACAAAAAGCTGCACATTTGTGCAGGGTTGCCAGGTTTGCAAAAATACAGTCGCTGGTAAAACTTCAGAGTTGACGGTTTGGAGGGATTCTGCACTAAAAAAAAGAATAAATTGATGAGAAAATAAGATTTGAAGAAGATTTACATTTTAAAGCTCCTTGAAATGCATGTGTCACTTTAGATTTTGGGCTAGTTTGTGTAGTGTGACTTTCTTCTACAACATCGATAGGAGGGATCTGGCAACCCTGTATTTGTGAGACAACTGATTTTAGTAAAACTGGTAAAACATGTGTTAGTAGCTGATGTGTGATGGTGGACAGTAAACAGGTGGTGGACTGTACATGATCAGGTGAAGAAGGTGAATAAATGCCAACTGGCTGCTTTTGCTGTTTGTAGAGCGACGTAAATATGAGACTACACGCATGTGTACAAGCAAAAAGACGCATGAAATCTGATCTGACCTTCACATTCAAGTCGTATCCGATCTAGGACCACATATGAAAGTGACTCAAATCTTGATTTGAAAAGATGGGATTTGACACTTCCAAACAGCCCTGAAAAGATCAGATCAGATGGTAATGTGAATGTAGCCATAGACCTACCGGTACATATCAGGCAGAGCTAGTGAGTAGTAAAGGTATATTAATGTGACTTTACGTCAGGGCCATACCAACTTGTCATGGACCAGGAAGAGAGTCTTTCTCTGTGAAATAGAGCATTTGTCATGAAAATTTTAACTAGTTTGTGCCTTAAATGCAGGTTCTGACAACAGCATATTAATGATTTGATATTTTGGATTTACACAGCCATACAAGACGAAATATTCAATGAAGAAGGCCAAGATTGATTAAACGTTGACACTAAAACCAAACTAAGATACTATTTTCCCTGCATGAGTGAGCTGTACCTGGCAAGTGAGTCTATTCCATGAACTGAAAAGATTTCCCCTCAAACTTTGTGTGTGTCAATGTGTGTACCAAGATGTTTTCACAGTTCAACACTGCACTCATAATGTGCATTATATGTAATAAACAAGTATTATTTAACAACTGCTATGAAATAAAGCACTTTTCTCATAGAATCTGTGAAATCTGTGATATCTGAGATACTACGTATGTGAAATTATGAGCATTTGTAGGGCATAATTAGTCAGACTGTAAACAGACTAATTTCATTCCTCTTCAATTTTCCTATATTCCTGATATTAGGTTTATCTGGTTAACAGTTTAACATAATATTTTGCAGTATCATTTATCCCAAACAGAACTTTTTACATATGTAATGTGCTTTGAATTGATCAAATGTCAGCACTGTTCTGAGCTACATAAGTGCACCGTGTACCCTGCATCTGGCCATTTCACTTTGAAACTGATGAAAAAATGAAATACACCTCCTCAAATGCATGCAACTGTCTGTTTTATGCAAATGTATTCATGGCAGAATATAAATTGCAATATAAAATGCAAGTCAACAGAAACCCAGAGTACAAAAAGCAAATATTTCAACACTGACTGCACTAAAAATGTAATCACGCAGTTATATTAATTTATCTTTTACCAACATTGTGCTTTTGGGAGAGGTGTAATACTTAAACAGCATCTTTACATCACATGACCAGCAGATGGCAGCAGAATTTGAATATAAGTAGCCCTCAAGCCACAGGTACCTCAATATAAAGCCTACATCGCCCCCTGGTGGCCAGGTTTTAAACTTTATTGACACTATAACTGAGATTAAATATAGTAGGTTTTTGTAGTTTTAAATGCAGTGGACTAAAAAGGTGAGAAAGTTACCTGTACCCCTGACTGAGATGTCAGTTTGGCTATAGTTAAATAATGACTCAAAGTAAGCCAGTCACACAAAACAATGGAATTTGTTACAGACACCCTGAACCAATCCCTCTTTCCAAACTATCTTTTACTGTTTGCTTGACAGTACAATGTCACATAATATAAAATGAATGAAAAAGGCAAACATGAATTAGAATTCTCTGCAAACTGCAAACTCCTTTAATTTCATATACCAGAACACCTTGAAGGCCATTATCCCACTTATACCCCAGATTTCACACATTAAGAAGTAATCTAAAAAGAAGAATTCATCACAACATTTCTGTACATTTGTTACTGTTTTGACTTAGGTTGTAGTAACTGCTCTCTTGCAGGTTGTTAATTGTTAAATGCACGATTGTTATGGACACCATTCACATTTTACAGACCACTGATATATCAACTGAAAATATATTCCTATTGAAAATGTCTGGAGACAGACCATGCATTGCTTGTTAAGTCTTGTATACAACAAGAAAGAACAAAAATTCCACTTGCAAAAATGCAACAATTAGTATCTTCTATACCCATATAATTAAAAAAGGTGATATGCCCCAGTACTAAACATGTCTTTCATGTGTTACAGGCATAAATATCTATTTTTGTCCTTTTGTCTTTTAAATAAAGATTTGAATGAACCAACAAATCATAGATTTCATTTTTTTAAAGCATTTTTATAATGTGTCTCAACTTTTTTGGAAATGGGCTTTGTATTAGTGAATCTCAAAAAGCAGAATACAGATAAAAATTGTGTTAATTTAATTCATAAAAGTAAACTATTTTATATACGTTACATGTAAAAGCACATATCTCAAGCCTTTTTTATCTGGATGACTTCTATTTAAACAGTATAAATACTTGTTCATCACACACAACTGCAGACAATGGGATGACAATCACCGACAGAAGCCACAGAAGGTCATTGCTGAAAAGGTTGGCTGTTCACAGAGTGATGTATATCAAAGCATATTAATGGAAATTAAATGTCAATAGCACATTCTAAAAAGGCAACACTATGCGTACACTACAGTGATTTGATTTACATTTCCTGAAAATGTTTATACATTGGTCAAATAAAGGAGGCTTTAAGGGCTAAATTTCATAAACCTGAAATAATTAAATAAATTGCATTCACAGTGTATGAAGCCAAATGAAATACATAGTTACACTGTTCTCTATTCAGCCTGTGCACCAATATTCTGCATGGACTCTAAAGCAACAACTCATCCAGAGCAATGTAGAGAATAAATCTTACCATCATTGAGAAAGGACTCTCTCCTATTTCCACCACATGAGGATCAGCAGACTGGATATCAGTCACAACAGGATTAATCTGCAGAGACACATAACAGAAGGGTTAATAAAAGGCTATGGACTAGCCCTCACATTAAAAAGTATGAAAAATGTAAAGTTTTCTGTTTTCTGTAGACGCCACTAGTGTCTTTTCACAATTTTAAGTCTAAATATACTCATTGGTTCATTTGTTCATGTTGAATAAGTAATACTGGTGAAATCACAAGCAGTCTACACCTCATCTATCAATACTTCCTGATACAAACAAGCTGCATAATTTTAACACCATATTTTACTTACGACTGAAGTGTCCTATATGGATTACAGAGACTGAGAAGCTTGTAAAAAAAGAATGGAAATGCCAGAGTATCAATCTGCTGTCAACTACTGTGATACTATACTTTACGTCAGGGGTGCACAATACGTCGATCGCGATCTACCAGTCGATCACAAAGGTAGTGTGGGTAGAACGCGTGGCATTAAAATAAATAGACGTCAGCCTATCATCCATCCTCGCTATAAAACATCTCACTTGATTGACATACAGGGAGCTTGGTCGAGCACTAGGACCCAGCAGGATTCCAAGCCGCTCAATCTGAAAATCCTGTTTCACATTTCTTGCTAACACTATCAATTCATAAAACAGCATCTGGACTTGTAAATTGTGTTTTTCAAGTTGGCCAGCAGTCCGTGTCCACCTGTAAGTTCTTAACATGTATGTTTGTTCTGCCTGTGTAAAAAATGTAAAACTGACCATTTCCATACGGAGTGGGAGGAGGACTTTTTTTACTGTGTCATTTTTGAAGTGTGTTTGCCTGGACTGCATTATCAGCCTTTTCACACATGAAGATCATTAAGTCCAAGTATTGTTCCACTATGACTGATGATCATTTGGAGGTTTGCATGAGGCTGGCTATCAGCGACTACTGTCCAGACTATGCATCCCTGACTAATTCCATTCAGTGCAAGTCATCAGAGTAAAGTAGGCTAATGACAAAACATGTACACAGTTGTATTGTGCAATATGGGTTCATGTAGTTATTCAAGGTACACCAGCATACATTGTACACATAAATTGTCAGTATATTTATAAAAAAAATATATGCCTTGCATTTTTATATTAGGTACATCATTCTGACTTTAGTCATTAGATAAGTAGCTCGCAGGCTGAAAAAGTGTGTGCACCCCTGCTTTACATCATATCAAAATCAAAACTCTGGTATTGTAACAACCTAATGCTGACGCATGCATACCTGGCATATAAATACTAACCTCAACAGTTCCATTCTGGGTGTGGTGAAGATGGGGGGACCTGGGGTAGATATCAGTCAGGTGAGGAGGGGGATCTGGGGTTACCCGTTTGCTATGTCTGCTTAAAAGGTCCCTGTAGTTCAATGTATCAAAGTTGGTCTTCCACATCAGAACCTAAGGATACATCACCATACTCTGGATCAGAAACACAACTCATTAAAATTAAAGTTTAGGGAAGATCTGACAGTATTACTAATCTGTACCTGTGAATCGGCTCCACCAGAAGCAAAAAGATCTCCTTCTCGGGAGAATGCCACTGCCAGCACTGGGCCCTGAGGAGTAGAGGACACTTTTTGATACCTTCTGCTTGATACTGTACATCAAAAAAGGTCAAAAAGTAAATAAACTAAAAACAGAAGACATATTGTATTAGGTGGTAGACCTTGTGGCCATGGAGGGTATAGATAAGTCTTCCCTCTAGCAGGTCCAGGATCTTCACCGTTCTATCACTGGAACCACTGATCAGGTAGTTCTCAGATGGGTGGAAGGAAAAGCAGTGGATCGCTGCACTGTGGACTGAGTTGGAGAATGTAGTGAATAATAGAGTTTAAGTCTTTAAAATATCAGAGAATAGGAATATCAGCTAATATTTACCTTGGTAATGTTGTATAAGTTTGTTTGTTCGAATATCCCAGATTTTCAGTGTGTTGTCAGCTCCTGAGGATGCAATGCAAGTACCACTAGCATTAAAGTCCACAAATGTTGCTGGCCTATGGACAAAAAAAGATATGTTTTAAGGCATTAACTTTGACAGATGTATCCCTGACAGTTCTATACTTTAAGATCTAGCAGAGGAAACAGAAATCTCACCCGCCATAGTCTGTGAAATTGTTGATGCAATGGTGTGTGGACGTGTCCCACAAACGAACTGTTCGATCATCCCCACAAGACGCCACCAACCGTCCATCTGGAGAAAACCTAAGACAAAAATTCTGACTATCAAAAATGTAAACCTTGACAGATTTGACATAACTATCATATTACACAGTGATACACCAAATAAAAAAATACCTTCAAAAAGTTGTTTGTAATTAAATTTAAAAAAGTAAACTATCATATATTTATGTTTATTACACATAAAGTGACACATTCCAAGCCATTTTTGTTTTTAACGCTAATCAGTTTGGCTTTTAGCACAAGAAAATCAGAAATGCAGAACCTCAAATGACTAGAATTTCACTCCAAGTTTACATAAATCACTAATCAAACATTATAAATACTGTTGTTTGCCTAACAAGCCAATCCTGTACCAGAAACATGGTTTGATATTAACACAAATAAAGGCTTGAAAGAGGTCACATCACATGTAACAAATAGTAAATAAGTAACACTTTTTCTTTATCCATTAAATTTACATTGACATTTGAGGCATTTAGCAGACGCTTTTATCCAAAGCGACTTACAATTGGGGATTAGGTGCCTTGCCCTTCAGTCGTGACCTGCCCAGGGATCGAACCAGCAACCTTCAGGTCACCAGACCAGATCCTTAACCACTAGGCCATGGCTGCCCCGTTAAATTATGAACAAAAATAATATTTTTCCACAATATTCTATTTTTGCATGACTGTATATGATACCAATCTATTGTATTGCAGACTTTTCATTTTTTAATACATATGATCCCAGAAATGTTTATGTATGTAAAATCATTACTATTACCTTTACATTTGAAACTGTGAATGGTACAATTACTTTAAAGAGAACTACCAGGCAAATACCTTGCACATCGCACCCAGTTGGTGTGCTGATTTAGGGAGTAGATGAATTTCTGCCGATGCACACTCCACACTTTCACTGACTTGTCATCTGAGGCAGTGACCAGTCTCTGGCCATCACTGGAAAAGCTCACACTGCGCACGGTGGATGTGTGAGCTTTGAACACGGTGGACTCACCTTTGCTGACATACCACAATAGAGAAAATTTAGACACATCTGGAATATTAAAGCAATCCCAAGTCATTACAAATCATGCATGAACCTTGCTCACATGTTTGGTGTCCAAAGTCGAACAGTCTTGTCTCGGGATGCAGAAGCTATTAAGTCACCAGATGGGGAGAACTGGACAGCGGTTATGACATCCTTATGACCCAAAAATCTAAATGCCCTGGTTTTTGGGTTGAGGTTCCAGATCATCAAGTTCCTGTCATTGGATCCAGTGGCTGCAAAAGTCTCATTATAGTTAAAAGGGGCACAGGAGAATGTAGATATACTAATATATATCAAAATATTTTAATAGAATAAAAGGGTTCATTTTTGTTCATAATTAAATTAATAAAGGTAACCTCATTTTATATTCATCACACAAAGTCATATATTTCAAGCTTTTTTTTGTCCTAACTGACTGTGCACTTCAGACACCATGGATTCTGTGCCTCTCCACTTTTCATCCTGATTCCAGACTCTATTACCTTTATTGCTAAATGAAATGCAAAATTTACTTTCATCTGAAAAGACGACTTTGGACCACTGAGCACAATCCAGGATTTTTTCTGTTTAGCAAGACACTTTTGGTTTTGTTTCTGGTTCAGGAGTGACATAAAACTTCTTATTTTTATAAGTCATACTGATCAACATTAAAAAAATGCTTGAAATATGTCAATTTATGTGTAATGAATATAATATATGGTAGTTCACCTTTTTGAATTATGAACAAAAAACTTTTACAATATTCTGATATTTTTGGTGATTACTGTAATGTACTGTAAGAGGACAATGGTGAATAATCTCCGACATACCCAACTGTTTATTACTTGGACTGAAATCTGCACAAGTGACAGCATCTTTGTGTCCTTTAAAACACCTTTCAAGGGTGGGGTCCTCCTGAAATGAGAACATGTAATTCATGCACACATACATTCTCTTAAACTTAGGGATATACTCATATTGGACCTGCGTCAAAGCAGAGCAATTATGTTCAGTTTGTTGATTTAAAGTTAGCTTTCCATCTTTTGCTAGATAACAGTCTCTTCTGGCATTTTTAATAATGAATGTGAAAGTACGCCAATAACAAGAACAGCCATGACATAAACACCCCCACTTTGTATCTACACTCATTGTCCATTTTAGCTCCACTGACCATACAGATGCTTTGTGGTTCTACAATTACAGACTGTAGTCCATCTCTTTCTCTATTTATTTATTTTGTTAGTCTCCTCTCTGATGGGTGATGCATCATTCTCAGCACTGCAGTGACACTGATGTGGTCGTGGTGACACTGATGTGGTCGTGGTGTGTTAATCTGTGTTGTGCTGGTATGAGTTGATCAGACAGCAGAGCTGCTGGAGATTTTAAGATGTTAACTTCATGTCAACATGAGACACACCTACCTTGTGGGTGTAAAATCAGAGACAGAAGCAGCTCAATTGTCTGCTGTACAGTTAATACCTGCTGTTCAATTTAAGAACATTCTATCCTCTCTGCTGTGTCTACCAGCGCAACACACAGTGACACACCACCACCACGTCGGTGTCACTGCAGTGCTGAAAATTATCCACCACCTATATAGTACCTGTTCTGTGATGATCCTGATCATAGAAGAACAGATGAAACAACATATAACAACATATACAGGGAATCAGATGAACTACAGTCTGTAATTGTAAAGCAATAAAGTGAACCTATATGGTCAATGGAGCTGATAAAATAGACGAGTGTAAATACAAGGAGGTGGTTTTAATGAAGTGGCTGACTAGTGTATATTCTAGTAAAATAGTCAACTAACTTTACACTAGCTTAGCAGAGTCTTTTTTCCAGTACGCATGCAGATAGCTAACAACAAAGTTAGCTAGCAACTTAACCTTAGCCGTTTTAAAACTACTTTGCAAGCTATTTAACTACATGCGTTCGTTCTCACTTACCATAACAGATGCCATTAGATAGATTAATTGTGGGAACTTCTCACATTAGGTGTAAACTTGCACTTAAAATGGGTAAACAGTCCCTTCATGTTAAGTAACAAGGTTTACTTCACTCATCTGTCAAACACGGCGCGGTTGTTCAGCCAGGCTGAAGTAATCACACGAGAAGACGTCGATTCAGTTACTTTCAATCCCAGACGGTATATGCGAACATATACAATCTGTGTTCTCAACCAATGACAGTTGAAATGTTGTCGATTTATATTCACAGTCTAGGCTCTCAGCAATAAAGTTAAGCATTGTTTTAACTAATTGTTAGTTGTCTAGATAATCGACACTGTCCACAATCTGCAGTAGCCATTAACGGCTGCTCGCATGATATATGTAGTTAAGATAGCTAGCCTTTATCTTAACTAAACCAGACATCTGAACTAAAAGCCTTTATTTCACATATTCGCCTGATCTGTTTTAATTCGAAATGTTAAATATTCTTACGCTGCTAACCGGTTAAGTAATACTGGCTCGCTGAACCCGGTGTTTTGCCGAATTCGGCACACCCGCCAAAATAAGCACTCCCTCTCTTAAGCCAGGAAATTCATCCTTTCTTAAATCTATATCTGTGGTTACTGCATTCACAAAACTTTCTCAAGTATCACATGTTGGTCACAAATATGTATGACAAAAAATATTTCACACAGAAAAAGATTTATAGAGCTGCCACAAAATGCACCCCTCTTAAATCTGGATACATTATTATTATTACAATTCATAAAAACTGAACCAAAATATATGTGATTAAGTTGTGTCAACAGAAAGCAAGTTGTAGTGGGATGCTGTTTAAAGCAGTCCGCCTGCCAGAAAATGCATTTTAATTATGGCTATATTTCTTTTACTCTTTCATCCGTGATAAATATACAGGAAATATACTACTAGATTTCCCCAAAATTAGAATATTACTGTTTAAATAGTAATTTATTCAACTCCAAATAAAATATTCCATAATTCTGTATGTCATTTTCGTTAATCAGATTTTCATGAGCTATAAGCCATGCTGATCAACATTAAAACAAAAAGGTTTGAAATGCCACTTTATGTGTACTTAACATAAAATATGACAGTTTTCCTGTTTTTAAATATTAATTACATTTTAATTAAATTATTTAAAAAATACTTTTTCAATAACTTTTATTTTTTCCCCAGATGAACTAATAATATTGGTCCAAATCAAAATAACTATGACGTAGCAAGAGTGCTCCATAAAGGGGATGCATCTCGCTGCGGGGGTGCAGAATTTGGCACAACACAATCTAAAAGCTTGGCACAGCTGTTGCTGAGCAACGATAGAGTCAGTAGAAGTATAAGAGACGTCACATGAACAGCGTTGCTGATTGGACAAGCTAGCGAGCTGCCCAATCAGCTTCGGTCTTGTTTACACTTGCAATGCTGTGAATTTTGATTTGGAGGGTTAGCTGTACTCCGAGGCTGCACGTCTGTAACATGTCTTCAAAACGGAGTATTGGCGACACAGAGGTCAGTGTTTCTGTTTGTTTTCAAATCTTAATTAACGGAGCTTTGTGTTAGAAAAAAACTGGAGTCAATAGTAAGATAGATAACGTATAGTTTAGAGTTCATATGTTGAAGCTTTAAGGTTCCTGCAGTCATTTGACTCCGGAGCTCACGACTCATGTGACGTCACCAGCACAAACAAACCGCGCTGGAGGATTTGTCATTATTCTTATATCGGCGTTGCCAACATGTGAAAAGTTTTTTTGCAAAACCTCAGTGGTTTGATCGTTCATAATATTGATGTTAAGAACTGGCTGCTGTGGAAACATGTATTGTTTGGGTTTTCAGACAATAATAGAGCTAAATATATGCAACTGTATATAATAACTCTTATACTTTTAATGGCTAAAATCTACACAAGTGCAAATTCTTTTGCAAAAGACCCATTTTTGTTGCCTCTGAAAATGAATTGTGACATATAGTAAATTAATACCCTCTTTCAGCCAAACCTGTCTTTGTTTTGGTTAGAAATAAAGTCTTGTAGCAACTAAAAATGTAGTATTTTTTGTCTATTAAAGCAAACTTTATAAACATAATTTCACAGATGTTTAACAGGTTTGTCCTCACTGTGCGTGTGTGTATTTGTATGTATTTTAATGCACTTTACATGCTACTTTGTATGTGGATTTATTCAATTAAATTGATATCTAAGTTACAGTGTGTTTGTTTGTTTGTTTGTTTGTTTGTCAGTCATGTGTGTTCTTTATTTTTCCAGTACCTGAAAAAGAGAATCCCCCAAAATCCCAAATATCAACATGTCAAATCAAGACTTGACACAGGTAACATACTTGTTTAGGCTGGATGATGCTTGAAATTATAAAATGAAAAAAATACCATCATCTAATATCTGATGTAATAAAGTTGTCTCAAAAGATTAATGTAAGTTAATTCTGTGTTTTACAGGCTGCAGCATGACAAAGTACATGGAAAAACTGGAAGACATAAAGAAGAGTGAGTGTTTTAAATTTATAGCCAGAGTATTGATTTGTGTGAAGTATCATCATGTCACTACACTCGGTCATGGTATCAAATTCAATATTCTGGTATCGTGACAACCATACTTTGAAGTACACTTTTGTAATGTTGACATTCAGCAGCCATTCACATTAAGGCTGTCACAGTTATTACACAATCACCAGATTGCAATAATTTAGTCTGAGCATAATTATGTTTCATACATATTATCTTTAATGGTCACATGCTTACTTTGTAATAGACTGAATTTGATTCATTGCAAATAAATAAAATAAAACGTGATTTATTGAAACATGTTTTTGATCTTATGAAAACAAAAAATGTTAATTGTTAATTCTAATTGTTAATGTTCTAAAAACATTTAGAAATCAATGGTGAGTAATATTTGAGCTTGAGTTGTGTTGGTGGTCAGTTTAAATCTACTGAGTATTAACTGCTAGGAAGCAGGACAACTGATCAGTTGTTTGGTCACTTTGTGGTTGCTTGTACAGTGAATGACAAAGACAACTAAAATGTCAGTTGTATTTATTTATATGGCAGTTAGCCCTAGTCCTAGTTCACATACTTCTTTTCCTGGATAATGACATGAGAGTGACATACATGGTCATCTCAGAATATTATGACCACACCTGGTTTGAAATTATCTCGCCCTGGTAAGTCACAGATGTCACATGACAGGGTTTGCTGCATGTATAAATAAGTGAGCACACTAGTCAGTTGTCATGTCATGTCATGTCACACGCCGTCATCGCTTTGCGATGGTAGGCTGCACAGACGAGTCACTTCTCTCCAATGCCATCTATCTCTGGTTGCTTGTAGCAGGCCTAGTCAATTGTAGCAGAGTGTAAAACCATCATCACGGATGAAGGATGTGATTTGACTGATATGGCATGATAATAGGGTACCAGGTGTGGGGGGGGGGGTACCTCAGAAACCTCTGACTTTGTGGGATGTTGTAGAGCCATCATAGAGAAGGTGTACTGAGAATGGACTTCTTGTATACTGAATTCCTCCCAATAATCCAGAGATCATGTCACATGGCAACAGTGACATCCCAGTCCAAGTTCATTCCAAACCAGGGGGTGGTCATAATATTCTGATATGACCGTGCATATTGTAATTTAATGTGAAATTAGTGCACTAGTACTGAGACCATTGCTGTGAGTAACAATGTTATGTAGACAAATACGTTTACTTACGTATTGCAAATAGGAGAAGCTCTACCCTGCTGATATTTTCTGGCCTGATAACCTGTGTTTTTCTCACAGAATGGCCACTTTGTCCACAAGAGCCATCTTGTTACAGTTTCTCTCAGATTTCTCAGGGATAAGCAACACTGATTCCCTGGTTCACCTGAATGAGCAGAGGGGACTGATTGTTCTGTAGATTACAATAATTCCTCTGTCAGGTTTTAGGCAGTGTAGCCTTGTGTGGCAGTGTTCGTCTTTGCTCTTTAGCAGGATAGATGGTGAGGCTGGCCTTTGTAACTTGTGCCAGCATTAAAAGGAGACGTGGACAGTGTTTCTTTTAGTTCTGAAGCTGGAGCTCTCCTGAACTAGAGCAGGCTGCAGAGTCTTATTTTAAACAGAATGGGGACAGACGTTGGTGGGTTGAATTGGTGTGATTTGTTGGTTGATGTGGATGATGTTAAAAATGGAGATGCTCAGGACCCAGGTGAGTGAGAGTTTGGATTGGATCTGAATATGAAATAATAACTTGATATGTGGACTTAAAAAGAAGTAGCAGCAATTTAATCTCATAGTTAGGTGGTACTAAGTCAGTGATTATATGTCATGGTGAAGTGTTGATTGTTTCTTAAATATTTCTGAATGTGTCTGCTCTCAGATTACAGATACAGAAAAGATGAGCTTTTTAAGAGACTGAAAGTGACTACTTTTGCTCAGCTGGTAAGTTTTACAGTTATTTCATACTTTTTTTTCTGTGTATATTTAACTTATTTTGCTTATGTTTATAATTGCTGTTGTTATAATTTTGTACTTTATCAGGTAATACAAGTTGCATCAGTGTCAGATCTGAATGAGAGCGTAATGGATGAAATGCCTAGGCTTGAAGGTAGCTTCTCATATTGGCATGTTGATGCCTTTTTAGTCTTTATTTAATCAAATCTATTTGGAACTATACATGCACCTTTGCACATTTTCTCATTTTCATTTAAGCTGTTTTTGTATCTGTGACAGATGATGTTTCAGACTCTGCAGAAACAGACTGCCTTTCAGATCAAACCAATGGCTCACCACAGCTGACACCTCAACCTGTTAAATTCATAGATGGCAATGAGTCAACAGACACTGGGATTTCTCCCAGATCCACACTTCAAAGGTAGCCATAACACGCCCACACATACATACACACATCTCTGTATATCTGTAACCTTATCCCTTTAATCCAGTCAGTCAGCATATCAGAGTAGCTCATCCTCCCCAAACGCCCCCTCTATTGTACATCCACAAAGAGCCTACATCAGATAGGCTCCTTTCTCAGGGCCCTGAGTTCCATTAGACTTGATTGGAGGGAGATGAGTGCTACTAGACTCCCCCCTCAGAGACTCCATACAGTTAATGACTCTGTGTGGTTATATTACTTACATTCTGCTAAAGCAAAGAGTGAGTAATGAGTGAGACTGAGAGTATTTGTGTTCTTGGCTAGTGTGATCAGTGGCATTGGAGAAATGGATTTGGATAAGAATGGTCAGAAAACAGTCAGCCTGACTCCAGTGTCCAGTCCCAGCACTGCAGATCACCCCTACCAGGACTGCCCTTACCTGCTGCTGGATGTCCGGGACAGAGATCAGTATGATCAGTGCCATATCATCAGTGGTAAGATATGATACCTGGTTTATATTATATATTATTTAATATATATAAAATAATAATAATAATAATAATTATTATTATTATTGTTATTGTTGTTGTTGTTCTAAATGGCTATCACAATGTGCAGCAATTGTAGTCTAGGGCTGAGCATTGCCAATAAACTGGCCATACAGTACATTGCAATACATTGCAATGATGTAAACAAGGCAGTATTAAATAAAAATAAAGATCCAATTTTAGGAAATCTGCTAGGTTTAGTAATGCTAATGTTCGCAGTGTGCTTTTACACTCCTTTTTATGTTGGACTAAAAGAGTCTAATGGATGAAGATACTGCTGCCTAGTGGTGGGAGGTTTAAACAACAGAAAATTACACCAGTTGACACCGTATCAAAAACATAATATTGTGATTCAAGTGTATTGATGTTTTCTTACACCTCTATTGTAAACTACTATTAAACTCCATTTGTCTTTTTGGTCTTTAATTTTAAATTCCTTTTACTTTATTTAATTGTTTACTTATTTATTTTGTGTTTCCGAATGACTGTAAAGTCTGCTTTTATTTTCGATTTTGAGGTGAAAGGTTCTGTCTGTTTCTCTGTTCACAGCACACAATTATCCCATTGCTACTCTCTCAAGAACAATGAATCCTTACACAAAAGAAGTGCTTGATTATGTATCCTTTGGATTGGATATGATCTAGACTAATAAGGCATGTTTAATTTTAATGTAAATGAAATAAAAGTGCTCATATTTGTAGAAGATTTCTGAACATCTTGACAGAAAAATGCCTCAGGAAAGATCATCATCCTCTATGATGAAGATGAAAGAATAGCTAGCCAGGCTGCCACCACCATGTGTGAGAGGGGCTTTGAAAATCTCTTCATGCTCTCTGGGGGTGAGACCTTTTCACAGCTAATATCATGTTAAAGGTATAGATGTGTATGGATGTTTAGACCATTTTTTTCTAGCATCAGTATTTTGAAGCACATCGATTGAGCACAAAACTGTCTGCAGTTTGTTGACTTGTTCCTTCCCTTCGTCTCTATCTCTCTGTAAGGCTTGAAGGTGATTGCACAGAAGTTTCCAGAAGGAATGACGACAGGCTCTTTTCCCATCTCCTGTCTGCCATCTCCATCTGGGTCTTCAGCCCGGAAGAATTCCATAGCCCGGCAGGCATTACAACCAGCAGAAAAGAAATGGCGTTTCTCCTCAGAAGACCTGGGCAAAATCCAATTTTATCTGGACGAAGTTCTCATACCTAGTGAGACCAGCAGTGAGTGACTATTTTTATGATGAATGATCCAATAGGCCAGTGAGTTGTATTATCATATACAGTGAAGAAAATAAGTATTTGAACACCCTGCAAATTTGCCAGTTCTCCCACTTAGAAATCATGGAGGGGTCTGAAATTTTCATCTTAGGTGCATGTCCACTGTGAGAGACATAATCTAAAAGAAAAAACCCGGAAATCACAATGTGTGATTTTTTAATAATTTGTGTGTTACTGCTGCAAATAAGTATTTGAACACCTGTGAAAATCAGTGTTAATATTTGGTACAGAGGTCAAACGTTTCCTGTAGTTTTTCACCAGGTTGCACACACTGCAGCAGGGATTGTGGCCCATTCCTCCATACAGATCTTCTCCAGATCAGTCA
>BRDA01006446.1:0-15484 GCA_036984385.1 Crenuchus spilurus
ATTTTCTTGAAAAGGAATGGAGGGTAGAATTTACGTATAAATAAACCGACACATTTTATGATGTAGCCCGAAATTGAGCTTCCCCTCCTTGAAAGTCCAGCATCCGCCACTGGTACTAGGTCAGGACTCCTTTTGCATGAATTACTGCATCAATGAGACATGGTATTGAGGCAATCAGCCTGTGGCACTGTTGAGGTGTTACGGAAGCCAGGTTGCTTTCATAGCGGCCTTCCATTCGTCTGCATTGTTGGGTCTGGTGCCTCTCATCTTCCTCTTGACAACAGCTCATAGATTCTCTGTGAAGTTTAAGTCAGGTGAGTTTGCTGGCCAATCAAGCACAGTAACTGGTTAACTCTAGAACACTAACGCCAGGTGATTTTCACCCACACAGATGCCTGCAATGACTTTGGACTTAATATAACACAGTGGACCCACACCAGCAGATGACATGACCTCCCAAACCATCACTGATTGTGGAAACTTCACACTAGACCTCAAGCAGCTTGGATTGTGTGTCTCTCTGCTCTTCCTCCAGACTCTGGGACCTTGATTTCCAAATGAAATGCTAAATTTGGGGAGCTATGTCATCTGCTGGTGTTAAAAGAAATAAACACTTGAAATACATCAATCTGCGTAGTTAATCTATATATTAATTTCATTTTTTGAATTGAATTACTGAAATAGATTCACTTTTTGATTATATTCTATATACAATGGTGCCATGCTGAAATTCACTGAGATCCTGAGACCGACCCATTCTTTCAACAAACATTTGTAAAAGCTGTCTGCATGCCTAGGTGCTTGGTTTTAGACACATGAGACCATGGAAGTGATCAGAACACCTAAATTCTGATTTGAATGGGTGAGTGAATACTTTTGGCAATACAATGTATATACATTATTTTGATTATAAGAATAAATCAGATTAAACAAATTGTGCTGCTTATTAAAGAACATTTTGTGTCAAATTTTAACTAGAACGGTTGTTTTGAGCCCATTTCAAGTTTTTTTTTCTCTTTTTTGGTAGTGGCATCCTTTGTGTTCTCAGGCAAAATGGACCAGTATGATTTCATTAAGCATTAATTTCACTGGCCCAAAATTACATATGCACACTGTAACATATTATTAAATTAATGTATAAACACATTAAATAACAATAATTGTTATTAGTATCAATTACAAAAACAGTCCATCAGTACTGATATTGTTCTTTTGAGCATGTTGGACAATATGTGGTGACTGTTGTATGTGCCTTATAAATATATGCACTGCATTTGTGACACATAGTGCTCATTTTCACATCCATTAGTGCACACAGATTACACTCTTTGTCTTTGATGGCTGTAGCTTTGACTTCTGGCCCTTGCAGCCTCATGTACTCTTTACCCAGAATGAACAGTAAAAAGGCATCAGAAGCTTCACATACTAAAGAGAATATTAGCAGGCATTATTGAAACAATATTGTGTTTATTTGTGAGAATAGCAAAAGGTGCCTATCATGTTGAGGGACGATTCTAGTGGAAAAGTCCCTGTGGGGGGTTCCTGTGAAAGCCAAGAAGGGGAGTGAGGTTTGTATGCATGAAACGCCCATGTGAAGGTGTGGGAGAGGATCTGATTATGATGCCTTGAACACTTTTATACACTTATCTTAGTCACCCATTCATTTATAATATCCAATGGAACACAGAGTATAATGAAAATTAGTCACATTTATTTTGTGTTCAAATGGACAAAGTCATGAAATCTAGTGACAATATGATTAAAGTATGTTTTTATCAGACAGAAAACGTATAAATCTGTCAAATCTGACCTAACAACATGAGGGTTAAAAGACAGTGTTCCTCGCTCCTTCTCCGCCCTGTGGACAGCGCACTGACAGTCTGTTATTCTCAACACAAACTTTGTCCCTGTGTGTTTGCCGTACTGCCTGCTTGTTGTTTTCAGTGTTAGCAGGTCAATAGACGGACTCTGACAGCTACAGTATCTGTAGCCGGGAGCACTGAACTTAAAGACTGCACAATGTCTTCTAACAGCGGCATTCAGATCCCCAGTCGGCTGCCACTGCTCCTGACCCATGAGGGAGTACTTCTGCCCGGCTCCACGACCAGGATCAGCGTGGACTCTGCCCGTAATATGCAGTTGGTGAAAAGCAGACTGCTGAAGGGAACCTCGCTGAAAAGCACCATCATAGGAGTCATTCCCAACACTAAAGACCCCGAACACGACAGCGAAGACCTGCCCTCGTTACACAGGTGAGGAAGTAAGCTGGTTAGCTTTCAGGCTAAGTTATCCCAGCTAATGCTAACAGATGAAATGACAGATGACCGTTAACGTTAGCAAATAACACTTTGCGAATATACACTTTATCACATTTTTCTTTCATGTTGACATGTCATAGGAACGGTTATGAATTTTGTAAAACGAAGCTAGTTTCTTATTTGTACTAGACTTATTTGTGTTTCTCGTTCCACCTTAAACGCCCATTTAAGGTGGAACGAAAAATACAAGATTAGCAGTACAGGCAGAATTTATGGTATAAGGATATGACATTTATTATTTTCATAATCCAAACAAACCGTGACATGTTAGAAAAAAACACTTTTCTTCCTAAAGTGACTGAAAATAAAATTATTTGTATGTTCAGTGATTTTCTGGAATGTTCTGTGTTGTCTTATTGAACTTTAACCTCGTTTCAGTGTGTGGACGGTTTAAGATTTGTTAAATATTAATGGTTTGACTCGTGAATAGAAGGGAAACAGACAGACGTACACACTTTTCTTTGTGAAGAACCATTTTGAAGTTGTTGACTGTGTATAAATAAATAAACAAATGAATAAATGAATGAAGGATGGGATACTCATATAAGTCAAAAACTCATATACTCATACTCATATAAATATATTCTGACTCATATAAGTCAGAAATCCAGAATCTTAAATCATTACAATATTAAAGACAAAAAGCCTTGACATATGTCACTTTAATGTAATGAATATAAAATATGTGATAGTTAAGCTTTTTGAATAAAATTTTGAATACAAATGAGCTTTTTTCAGTATATTGTTATTTTAGGAGATGGACTAGTAATCCATGAGTAAATCAGAACAGAAAAACAATACAGTATATAGAGCAGTAGTCCACCAGAACCAGGATGGAGAACCACTGGCCCTGGGCCCTGAAGTTATGGGCTAATTTCCATCAGAAACACCAGACAGAAATCCCTTTACATCCTATTCAAATCTAGATGTAAAAACATTTCTTCCATCATTAAGCAAAATAGGCTCGTTGACTATTCAATTCAATATGACTAATGTGAAATTTTTATTTTTATTTTAACCAAAGTGTAAATGTACATCTGAGTACAAAATAGTTTAGTTAATGTGCCCAGCAACTTCATAACATTGTTGCAGTATTGACTACATTCTTGCTACATTGCTGCAGTGTTGTCAGTGTCTCATCACTATTTGTATACAGTTTGCCTACTTACAACACTGCAACATTCAAACCGAACCAGGTTCCACATTTTTTTCCTGGCAGCATGATTAATTACTTTTGATGTTTTTTGTAACCTTGTCAGTATGTCCTGAAATGTTGTCAGACACACTGTTGCAACTTTCTGTTTGTGGGCACCTAAACAATAGGTTGGCAGAACACTGTTACAGTGTAATTGTGTAAATATAATTGTAAAGTGTTTTCTGATTACTTCAGAAAATAAAATTTATAAAAGATTTGCTAAGAAGTGAACATTAACATTATTCACTTTGAAATAGCAATATGGAACCTCAAATAGGCATAACCATCATGGTGGAACACAGAGGTAATACAAGTATACTGCCTTGTGTTCTTGTAGCATTGGCACGGCAGGGCTGGCGGTCCAGGTGGTGGGCAGTAACTGGCCAAAGCCACACTACACGCTGCTCATCACAGGACTGTGCCGTTTCCGTGTGCTGCAGCTTCTGAGAGAACAGCCGTTCCCCTTGGCTGTGGTGGAGCAACTGGACAGGCTAGAGCAGTACACAGAAGGAGAGCAGCTGGATGGAGAACTGGGAGAACTGTCTCAGAGGTTCTACCAGGCTGCAGTGCAGGTGGGAAGATCAGTATCAGTATGTTGTCATACAGTATGTTGTTTATATTGGGTACATCATACACTTTTGTATGTATGTGTAATGTGTGGGAGAGGGATGTTTCTTATGACAGTGATGGTATAAGTCATATGTGAGATATATGTTTTATATATATATATATATATATATATATATATATATATATATATATATATATATATATATAAGTATACACTTTTGACTACTAGTTCTAAATTACTTAATTGTGAGGGTTTTACATGTCTTTGTTTATGCAAGAGGTTTGTTATAAGTACCAGCTCTGACCTCTCTTTGATATGTTTCTTGTGTTATGTAACAAATACAAGGAGACATGTTGTTAATTACATTGAGAACATTCAGTCTAAATAGGATTGTAAGGAAATATTAATATACTATTGCAGAATTATGTTTTATGATATTTATTGATTTTCAGGGACAGAGTATGGATTTTTAATGAATTTTATATGCAAATATTTATGGGAGAACTTCTTTTATTTTGTTTTGTGTTTAAATCCCCCAACCACTAGATAGCAGTGTTCTAATCTATCTTCAGCCACTAGATGTACCAATGTAAACATGTAGTGTAAGGTTCTGCCTCTGACTCTTTATAAATTAAACTTAAAAAAAGAAACATAGTATATAGTAAACATATCCCATTTCTTTACACTAAAGCAGTATATTGAATTGTGTATCATGTATTGCCAGGTTCTTGCTCAATACAAAGCCCTACTGCAGTATCTCCAGTATGTGCATACATATATGCGGTTTGTGCTCTTGTCCAGCTGGTGTCACTAATTTGCACTGCTTTCAGTACAGAACCCTGTTCTGATATAGTTTATAGAAAAGCTTCAGAAAGTTTTGCTTTACCATCACAACTAAACAGCCATATAGATTTTTTAGAAATAGCAAACTGCTTTCTTAAAGACTAATTTATTTACTCATCTATTTCAGAGATGTAAGGTTATCTCATGTGAATATTAATATGTATGAATATGTGATGATTTAGGCTTGGAAACGTGTGATTTTGAAGTCACACATGTAGTACTTTACAATAATTCAGTAAAATCTTAGGATTGTTGCATGAGATAAGACCTCAATTTCTGACTACATTTACAAGTTTTATGTTTATGCTTTGCTCTTCTCCTTGGTTGCTTGTTTGTGTGTGCAGTTAGTGGGGATGTTGGACATGTCTGTGCCTGTGGTTGCAAAACTGAGGAGACTGTTAGACAGTCTGCCCAGAGAAACCCTGCCTGATGTTCTCGCATCCATGATCCGCACCTCCAACACAGAGAAGCTCCAGGTACACCAAAACTAATGTGCAGTTTCTTACACTATGTCTGTCATATTAATGGTGTGCAAATAGGCTTTAAGTAACATTAAAGCTCATTCTGATTGTAGTTATTTTTGTAGTTCTGCTGTACTGCTTAATTGTAATTACATAATTAATAAAAAAATATTTGATATACATTAACAGTAGTACTGAGCCTGGATTTGGTTTTGTTCATTTTGATGTCAGACAATGGCATAAATGTGGTAGAATAATAAATGATTGTATTTTGTTCTGCAAAACAATTGTACAACAATCATCTTTCATGAAATGTTAAAATAGATTTGACACTAATGTGAAATTCATTGAAAGTGTAGAATCTGTTAAATAACAAATAATAAATGCTACATGTAGAAACAATATATATAATTTGTTATTATTATTTCCTTTTTGCATATGATAGGCTAGATTATCAGTTCATGCAGTTTACAATTTAATAACTTCATAAGACACTTCAAAATACATGATTATATATGGCCTCTTATAATAATAATAATACATTTTATTTGATGGCGCCTTTCTGACACTCAAGGTCACCTTACATAAGATAGATAAAATATGACATAGTAATAATAATAAAACATAGAACAGACAATAATACTCAAGAATACAATTAATATTGAAATAAATAAAATAAAATAAAGTAATATAAAATGATTAGGGAGCAATTGAAGTCAGACATTATAGGTCATTCTAAAAAGATATGTTTTGAGACCAGCCTTAAAATGCAAAATGGAATCAGAGTTCCTTAAATCAGGAGGTAGAGCATTCCATAGCTTAGGAGCAGAGCTACTAAAAGCCCTACCTCCCATGGTACTAAGGCGTATAATGGGAACAGACAGATGTGTAGAGGCAGATGATCTCAATAATCGAAATATACGGAGGGTAAAGGTTGTGAATTGACTTGAAAGTAAGGAGTAAAATTTTATATTGGATGCGCTGCCTAACCGGAAGCCAGTGCAACTGATGTAAAACAGGAGTGATATGGTGAAAAGAAGGAGTTCTCGTAATAATACGTGCAGCTGAGTTTTGAACCATTTGCAGTTTATGTAGTGATTTAAGGGGAAGACCAAAAAGAAGAGAATTACAATAATCCAGGCGGGAAGTAACAAGACTGTGAACCAGTATAGCAGTAGTGTGAGAGGAAAGAGAAGAGCGCAGTCGATTAATATTTCTGAGGTGAAAGTAAGCAGATCGAGTACTGTTATTGATGTGTGATTGAAAAGAGAGAGTATTATCCAGGATGACACCCAAGCTCTTTACCTGAGGTGAAGGAGGCTTATGGGGGCTGCATGATGTCACAGGTAATAAAATGTATTTTTAAAATGGAAGCAATGGAAACAATGGTTTCTGCATCACAAAGAGCAGTGTTTTATTAAAAAAAATTTTCTAGGATCACTGCTATCTAAAATAATAGTGAAACTAAACAACTGCACCCTCTAGTGCCAGCTTGTTTGCTTGCTTGCTACATTTGTGAATGGGCTGTATTTGTTAGTGGATGAGGTGCAGAAATGCGAAAGGAAAGTCTCGAAATCCAACAAACCAGTAGAGGAAATGAACAAAAATATGTCACGGAAAATAGGGGTGTGACTTGATCCACAAATGCAGATGCACCACTTCCTGCAAGAAGAATGGCTTAAAATCCCTCTGACCACTGTGCAGGACTTGTATAAGTCATTCCCAAAACTCTAGTCTAAAACCTTGTATAAGTCATTCCCAAAACTCTAGTCTAAAACCTTGTATAAGTCATTCCCAAAACTCTAGTCTAAAACCTCTCTGGTCTAAAACCAGGTGTTTCAGTTTCATTGTCTAACCCCTGTATATAGTTTATTTTGGTCTTTTGTGTTTATTACACTACAATAGTACAATACATGGGTTAATACATATGCACTTAGGTTGTTTATTCATATGATGTGTTGATGGTAGGTGCTGGATGCAGTAGACTTGGAGGAACGCTTTAAGAAGACTCTCCCTATGCTCACCAGACAGATTGAGGGGCTCAAATTGCTGCAGAAGACTCGTAAACCCAGACCTGATGATGACAAGAGGGTAAGTCTTTTACTATTAGGGCTGGGCGATATGGACCAAAAATAATATCTTGATATTTTTAGCTGAATATCAATATTCGATATATATCTCAATGTTTTTTCTTCCCATAAGGTAATAATAATAATAATAAATTTTATTTGTAATGCACTTTACATTTGAAACAAACCTCAAAGTGCCACAGAGTAGATAAAAGTACATGATAAAATATATGATAAAATATATGGTCAAAACAATAAAAATAGTTTTAAATGTCCACCTCTTACTACAAAAGGACCACATAAAAGTCCACAATGTTCTACATTTAAAAGCTTAGGATTTAAAAAGCTAATTACGAGCTATAAAATTTCCTAAAAAGAAAGGTTTTAAGTCCTTTTTTAAAACTTTCTTTTGACTGTGGTGTCGTTAATTGGTTGGGGAGGGCATTCCA
This sequence comes from Crenuchus spilurus, assembly GCA_036984385.1. Lineage (NCBI taxonomy): Eukaryota > Metazoa > Chordata > Actinopteri > Characiformes > Crenuchidae > Crenuchus > Crenuchus spilurus. The sequence continues at coordinate 7,907 of BRDA01006446.1, forward strand.
CAGCCGAGGGGCAGCAGAACAAAAGGCCCGATCACCCATAGTACTGAGCTTTGTCCTCGGTTGCAGGAGACGGTGTGTATTGTCAGAGCGGAGGGATCATGATGAGGTTTGAGGTCTGAGCAGATGTTTAAGGTAGGTGGGAGCGTTGCCGTAGATGCACTGGTGGGTGAGAAGGGAGACCGTATACTCTATCCTGGCAGAGATGGGAAGCCAGTGAAGAGAACGGAGGACCGGAGTGATGTGTTCATATTTTCGCACTCTCATCAGGACCCTTGCAGCACTATTCTGGATGTACTGTAGCCTCTGAAGGCTCTTGTTTGGGATCCCGATGAGAAGTGCATTACATACAGTTATCCAGTCTTGAGGAGATGAAGGCATGAACCAGTGCTTCTGCATCTGATACGTTCAGAGTCGGGCGAAGTTTAGCAATATTTCTGAGGTGGTGGAAGGAGACCTTGCAAAGGTGATTTATATGGCTTTCAAAGGTGAGTTGAGGATCACTCAGAAGAAGGTCACTTCTGAGTCAAATCTACATGTCTCAAATGTCACACAGACACTTTTATTACCATTCAGAAAGCAATGTACGTGGGAAATTGCTCAAAAATAAACTATTGGCATATTGTTAAATAATAATGCTCCTCAAATAAAATAAATGTTCTTTTCCTCCATAACAAGACAGCTGTGGTATTAACATGTAAAAAACATATATAAAGAAAACATAGAGCAAAAATAGCTAAAGGCTGACTAGTTCTTTAAAAAGTCAGTTTCCAGTGAAGCAAATATTATCAAAGTACTTCCTCCTGTATGTACATCTAGTACTTTGTGAAAATAACAGAGCATGTAAACAGACTGAATATAAATGAGATGTACAGTCACACTCACATTTGGCTCCCAGGTCCTGCTGGACACTTTGGTGAGATGGGCGGCGAGACTCTAACTTCAGTAAACATTATTGGCAGAACTTCTCATAACGTATTCCTAATTTATTAGAACAAGCTATTCTGACTAGATAACTGGTATCTTCAGTCAATGGTTTTTAGCAGTGTTGTTGATGAGATGGGGATCATGTCTTTAGAGATATGACAGCACTGTTTTTGTAATGTCACCCCACTTCTCACTTTTTCTCATAAAGCACATCACAGGTATGACTTTTGTAAAGTGGTTTGTTTCGGAGCTTTAGGAAAGCTTCACAGTCCGGGCTTCATCACGCAGTTTCACACTTACTGCTCTTTATGATGATGTTGTAAATGGTGGAAAAGATTAGTGGTGCTCAAACCTTTTGTCCTGGCTCGAACATTACTCTGCTGCTCATCTGACACTGTGAATCCAAAACATCTCCAAATTACTTAGCCATTGTTTTTCTTTTTACTTAACAACTCCTCTGTGATGGCTTCTTTCTCATCTCTCTGTCTCCATGTTGTCACTGCCTGCCTCACATGTGTAGTAGTGGTGGAGGGGGGAGTTTTTGCAAGGGAAAGAGGAGGGGCAGTGTGAAGTTGTGCAGAGGCAAAATGCGGGATCTACAAGTGCATTTACGACGCAACATAAACTATGTCGATATAAACGATATTGTCTCATCTTATATCTCGTATAAAAATATATTGACATTTCTTAAAAACTTGATATATCGCCCAGTCCTAGTTACTATATACTTCATCTGTACTCACTACACATTCATGCTGTTTCACATGTTTTATTCACTGCTCTACTTCCTCTTTTGCCTCTCAGGTGCTGGCTATCCGTAAAGGCGGTGTGTTCCCTGGGCGCCAGTTCTCTCTTGAGGAGGATGGTGAGGATGAGGATGGCGATGATATGGTGGTCTTGGAGAGGAAGGTGAAGGAAGCAGGCATGCCTGAGCCAGCTCTAAGGGTTTGTCTGAAAGAGCTCAAACGGTTTGTGTCCAAAATGTTGCTTTCCTTTCAACATCACAGTATATAAAAAAAGGGTTGCAATACAGTTTTACACAAAACAGGCCCATATACTGCTTTTGAAACATAATAAACAGTAATATGTAAATACATTCTTTTTTGTGATTTTATTAGAACAATCAATTCAGAACATGCTGTTTTACATGCCTGTTTGTTTACATATATAGATATGAACTGGGGTACATCATTGTTTACTTGCTATATCAAAGTCATGGATTTCAAAACAGCATGTTTTTATACAAGCCTTTTAAATAATGTATGAAAAATTTTGGCATTTTGTACTCTCCAACTTGTGAAGTTGTCAGAACTCTTTCATTACTAAAAGTATTTAGTAATAAATTTCCTACTTATGTCAGTGTACATTATTCATGGTTTAAATGTATACATGTAGTGTGTGTGTGTGTGTGTGTGTGATTTAACTATGTATCTTTAATGTAAATATAGCCTGAAGAAGATGCCTCAGTCCATGCCAGAGTATGCCCTTACTCGCAACTACCTGGAGCTCATGGTGGAGCTGCCATGGAACAAAAGCACTACAGGTGAGACATTTACATTTATAGTATTTGGCAGATGCTCTCATCCAGAGTGATGTGCAAAAGTGCGTTGTTTCCATTAAGAGAATAATCTGTTAGTACAGACAGGTTAGAGTCGGCACCACTCTTCAGTTCAGACACTGTTAGAACAAAACCATTACTAATACCTAGAAAGAAGGAAAGATGCACAATATAAGAGCATTACAATGTATTACAATAAGTGTTTTAAACTAGTGCTTGCTTAAGTGTTCAACAAAGAGATGGGCCTTCAGTCTGCGTTTGAAGGGACTTTGCTGTTCAAACAGCCGGTGGGAGTTTGTTCCACCACCTGGGTGCTAGTACAGAGAAGAGTCTTGATACTAGTCTTCCAAATGTGTTGAAGGCTGGTGGGTCAAAAGAAGCCGTACTAGAAGCTTGAAGGGTTCGAGGTGCAGCTCAAGACTTGACCATTACCATAAGGCAGGGAGGTGCTGGTCCATTTTTTCTTTATAGGCTAGCATCAGGGTTTTGAATCTGATGCGAGCAGCTACAGGAAGCCAGTGAAGTGAATGGAGCAGTGGAGTAACGTGGGAGAATGTGGGCTGATTGAAGACCAGCTGAGCAGCTGCATTCTGGATTGGGTTCAGGGGCCTGATGACTTGCATAGGAAGACCAGCCAGGAGTGATTTGCAGTAGTCAAGTCTTGAGAAGACGAGAGATTACACAAGAACCTGCATGGCATCCTGGGTTAGAAAGGGTCAGATCCATCAAATGTTGAAGAGGAGGAACCTGCATGACTGAGTCAAGTTTGCAATGTAATTGGACTTGCTTTCCAGGATCACACTGAGGCTTCTTATCCTAGATCTCTAACAGGATATGAAGTTCATGATGCGAACCAGTGGTTCTAGGAATTAATAGAAGCTCAGTCTTGAAACAGTTCCATTTAGAGGTCAAAGGGCCATGTAATAATCAAAGGTCATTTACTGTCAGGAATTTCTTCAGTGTTTTACAACCATGTAAACAATGGACTGTCAACAAATCTTCACTATCTGAAGGGAGTACAGCTGTGCTTATGACTGGGAGGTTATGCTTCAAAACATTGAAGAGGCCATACTGAGCCAAGTTAACCCTTATATGGTCTTCGTTTTTGTCTGGTGGACCCGTTGCATTTTGGGACTTTTAATTCAACATAATCAAACTTTTTTTTTGTTAAAATACTCAGCTTACTTAATCCCAATTGAATGTAATATAAACAACACACATGCTAAATTTGTTCCATTTACATTTGTTAAATCACATTTATGAATAGAAATGCCACTCATTTTTTATTTTTTAAATTTAAATGTAACAAAATAAGGACATGCATCATAAAACTGACATAACATGAAATAATCAACAAAAGTACAAATGAATCAGGTTTTTCCAAAACTATAGTGTATTATTTATTTGACTTTCATTATAAATTTATTCTACTCAGGTCAGTTTACACAACATCTGTCTGAACAACACATCAGCCCCATTGAACACAGCCATTTTCATACCAGACTATACCACATATGGGGGCAGAGTTTCACTGTGTGTGTACTGCATATGTACTTCTTGTACATGGGTACATGTATATTGTGTTTTTCTGTCCATCTTGGGTCCACACACTTCACACTTAGTGGTGGGAGGGTTCATTTCTTGAGCAGCAAGACCATTCAATTCTGCCATTTTTTGACATCCATACATTGTCATTTGCAAGCTGCTGACAGTTTGGTCCTATGGCTTGCTGCTCACTGGCTGGTCCTGAGACTGGCTGCTGGCAGGCAGGTCCTGAGGTCTGCTTGTGTTTCGGAGCTGGCTGACTGGCTGCTCCTATGGCTGGCTACTCATGGGCTGATCCTGGTTGCTGAAGGACTGGTCCTTTACGCTTTGGAGCTGGCTGATGCTCATCCTCAGTATCAGACCCTGAATTTTCAGAAATGTGATCCTCACAGTCTGAAACTTCTTCCTCTGCATCACCATCAAAACCCTCTGCCTCTTCCAGTATCAACTGTAAGGCAGTCTGAACAGTGAATCGCTTTGCCATCTTGATCAGTTGTAGTATGGAAACCCTCTGACAGAGCTATTTATAGTGTATGGTCCCCAAGACTGGTTCCCGCAAGACAGAGGCTGAAATGTGTGGGAAAATGGGTTCAGATAGTGTTGGGTGCTCCAATTTTGCAACAGTGTTGCAACCTTGTGTAGGAACAGTGGGTACACACTGTGGGTTCTCACACCAAGGGCCCATTCACATGCCTTACTCTCTCTTTTTTTCTTTCTCTCTCTCACACACACACACACACACACACACACACACAGAGAGGTCCAGAGAGGAGGAAGGGCAGATAAGGGTGCATAGGACTGGGTGGACCTGAAGACCCTGAATGTAATATAAATGTGAAGGGGGGGGGGTCATTGAAAATGTTTTCTGATTTATCTTCCTCACAGAAAATGAGCCAAAGCCAATTAATCTTAATTTGAAAAAAAAATATTAGTATCATTTTTATTAAACCAAAAACTGAAAACGGGTCCCACAGACCCGAAGACCTTATAAGGGCTAAACATTAGCCAAAGCTCCCACATTTTGAACGTTTGAAAGTGTTTTTGTTTTGAATAAGGTGATAGTTATACACCGGCATTTGTTGAGTGAGGAAAATAAGTAATTGAACACCCTGCAAATTTGCAAGTTCTCCCACTTAGAAATCATGGAGGGGTCTACTGTTACTGCTGTGCTGTGTTACTGCTGTGCTGTGTTTCTGCTGCAAATAAGTATTTGAACACCTGCCAATTAGCAAACATTCTGGCACTCAAAGACCTGTTAGTCTGCCTCTAAAAAGTCCACCTCCACTCCACTTATTATTCTAAATTAGAAGCACCTATTTGAGGTTGATTAGCTGCATAAAGACAACTGCCCACCCCACACAATCAGTAAGACTCCCTACTACTAACATGGCTAAGACCAAAGAGCTGTCCAAAGACACCAGAGACAAGATTGTAAACCTTCTCAAGGCTGAAAAGGGCTATGGGGCAATTGCCAAGCAGCTTGGTGAAAAAAGATCAACTGTTGGAGCAATTGTTAGAAAATGGAAAAAGCTAAACATGACTGTCAATCTCCCTCTTGACTGGAGCTCCATGCAAAATCCCACCTCGTGGTGCATCAATGACTCTAAAAAGGTGAGGAATCAGCTCAGAACTGGAGGAGCTGGTCAATGACCTGAAGAGAGCTGGCACCACTGTTTCCAAGGTTACTGTGGCTAATACACCAAGACGTCATGGTTTAAAATCATGCATGGCAAGGAAGGTTCCCCTGCTTAAATCAGCACACGTCCAGGCTTGTCTTAAGTTTGCCCATGACCATTTGGATGATCCAGAGGAGTCATGGGAGAAAGTGCTGGGGTCAGATGAGATCAAAATAGAACTTTTTTGTTTGGAGGATGAAGAATGATGAGTACCATCCCAAAAACACCATCCCTACTGTGAAGCATGGGGGTGGAAGCATCATGTTTTGGTGGTGTTTTTCTGCACATGGGACAAGATGACTGCACTGTATTAAGGAGAGGATGACTGGGGCCATGTATTGCGAGATTTTGGGGAACAACCTCCTTCCCTCCGTTAAGAGCATTGAAGATGGGTCGTGGCTGGGTCTTCCAACATGACAATGACCCAAAGCACACAGCCAGGATAACCAAGGGGTGGCTCCATAAGAAGCATATCAAGGTTCTGGAGTGGACTAGCCAGTCTCCAGACCTAAACCCTATAGAAGATCTTTGGAGGGAGCTCAAACTCTGTGTTTCTCAGTGACAGCCCAGAAACCTGGCTGATCTGGAGAAGATCTGTGTGGGGGAATGGGCTACAATCTCTGCTGCAGTGTGTGCAAACCTGGTGAAAAACTACAGGAAATGTTTCACCTCTGTAAAGGCTACCAAATATTAACATTGATTTTCACAGGTGTTCAAATACTTATTTGCAGCAGTAACACACAAATAAATGATTGAAAAATCAAACATTGTGATTTCCAGATTTTTTCTTTTAGATTATGTCTGTCACAGTGGACATGCAAAGTGGGAGAACTTGCAAATTCACAGGGTTTTCAAATACTTATTTTCCTCACTGTATATATACAGGGGTTGGACAATGAAACTGAAACACCTGGTTTTAGACCACAATAATTTATTAGTATGGTGTAGGGTGTCTTTTTGTGGCCAATACAGCGTCAATTTGTCTTGGGAATGACATATACAAGTCCCGCACAGTGGTCAGACGGATTTTAAGTCATTCTTCTTTCAGGATAGTGGCCAGGTCACTACGTGATGCTGGTGGAGGAAACCGTTTCCTGACTCGCTCCTCCTAAACACTCCAAAGTGGCTCAATAATATTTAGATCTGTTGACTGTGCAGGCCATGGGAGATGTTCAACTTCACTTTCATGTTCATCAAACCAATCTTTCACCAGTCTTGCTGTGGTATGTCACCAATAATGCAATGTGTGCATTGCAATATTTTGAGCAAAACTGTGCTCTTACCCTGCTAATTGAACCTTCACACTCTGCTCTTACTGGTGCAATGTGCAATTAATGAAGATTGGCCAACATACTGGTCTAGTTTAGCCATAAAACCTCCCACACTAAAATGACAGGTGTTTCAGTTTCATTGTCCAACCCCTGTATAGATAGATAGATAGATAGATAGATAGATAGATAGATAGATTTATAGATACAGTCATGGCCGAAAGTGTTGGCACCCCTGAATTTTTCTCCCAGAAAATTATTGCAATTACACATGTTTTGTTATACACATGTTTATTTCCTTTAACGAGTGTGGACAATGAATAGTGTCCACTCAAACTTACTCGTATTGTACGAACTTTGTTTCAATAAATGGGAGTTAAAACTTTTCCACGGTTATTAAAACAGACCGGGTAAAAACCTCAGAATACACTTTAATACAGTTTAAACGGAAAAAAGGGAGACAAAAAACACAACAAGGTTATGTGTGTTTCCTTTATTTGTACACATATTGTTTTGTACACATTAACGTTATTAAAAGACCCTCTTTTTAAGTCCCCACGGTTGTGAAAGCCGGTACTGACATAGATATTTAGATAGATAGATAGAT